>JAVSCE010002322.1:0-20797 GCA_032199065.1 Smutsia gigantea | reverse complement strand
TAGGATGTCTTTTTGTTCTACTGATGGTATCCTTTGCTGTACAGAAGTTTTTAGTTTGATATAGTCCCACTTGTTCATTTTTGCTTTTGTTTCCTTTGTCCGGGGAGATATGTTCATGAAGAAGTTGCTCATGTTTATGTCCAAGAGATTTTTGCCTATGTTTTTTCTAAGACTTTTATGGTTTCATGACTTACATTCAAGTCTTGATCCACCTTGAGTTTACCTTTGTGTATGGGGCTAGACAGTAGTCCAGTTTCATTCTCTTACATGTAGCTGTCCAGTTTTTCCAACACCAGCTGCTGAAGAGGCTGTCATCTCCCCATTGTATATCCAAGGCACTTTTATCAAATATTAATTGACTGTATATGTTTGGGTTAATGTTTGGATTTTCTATTTGTTCCACTGGTCTGTGGGTCTGTTTTTGTGCCAATACCAAATTGTCTTGATTACTGTGGCTTTGTAGTAGAGCTTGAAGTCAGGGAGTGTAATTCACCCTGTTTTATTCCTCCTTCTCAGGATTGCTTTGGCTATTCGGGGTCTTTTGTGGTTCCATATGAATTTTAGAATTATTTGTTCCAGTTCATTGAAGAAAGCTGTTGGTAGTTTGATAGGGATTGCATTGAATCTGTAGATTGCTTTAGGTAGTATAGGCATTTTGACAATATTGATTCTTCCTAGCCAAGAGCATGGGATGCTTTTCCATTTGTTAGTGTCCTCTTTAATTCCTCTTAGGAGTGTCTTGTAGTTTTCAGAGTACAGGTCTTTCACTTCCTTCGTTAGGTTTATTCCTAGGTATTTTATTCTTTTTGATGCAATTGTGAATGGAATTGTTTTTCTGATTTCTCTTTCTGTTAGTTCATCATTAGTGTATAGGAAAGCAACAGATTTCTGTGTTAATTTTGTATCCTGCAACTTTGCTGAATTCAGATATTAGTTCTAGTAGTTTTGGAGTGGAGTCTTTAGGGTTTTTTATGTACAGTACCATGTCATCTGCAAATAGTGACAATTTGACTTCTTCTTTACCAATCTGGATGCCTTGTATGTCTTTGTTTTGTCTGATTGCTGTGGCAAGGACCTCCAGTACTATGTTGAATAACAGTGGAGAGAGTGGGCATTCTTGTCTTGTTCCCGATCTTAGATGAAAAGCTTTCAGCGTCTCGCCGTTAAGTATGATGTTAGCTGTGGGTTTGTCACATATAGCCTTTATGATGTTGAGGTACTTGCCGTCTATACCCATTTTGTTGAGAGTTTTAATCAGGAATGGATGCTGAATTTTGTCAAATGCTTTTTCAGCATCTATGGAGATGATCATGTGGTTTTTGTTCTCTTTGTTGATGTGGTGGATGATGTTGATGGATTTTCGAATGTTGTACCATCCTTGCATCCCTGGGATGAATCCCACTTGATCATGGTGTATGATCCTCTTGATGTAGTTTTGAATTCGGTTTGCTAATATTTTGTTGAGTATTTTTGCATCTACGTTCATCAGGATATTGGTCTGTAATTTTCTTTTTTGGTGAGGTCTTTGCCCGGTTTTGGTATTAGAGTGATGCTGGCTTCATAGAATGAGTTTGGAAGTATTCCCTCCTCTTCTATTTTTGGAAAACTTTAAGGAGAATCGGTGCTATTTCTTCTCTATACGTCTGGTAGAATTCAGAGGTGAATCCATCAGGCCCAGGGGTTTTGTTCTTGGGTAGTTTTTTGATTACCAATTCGATTTCGTCGCTGGTGATTGGTCTGTTTAGTTTTTCTGTTTCTTGCTTGGTCAGTCTTGGAAGGTTGCATTTTTCTAAGAAGTTGTCCATTTCTTCTATGTTTTCCAGCTTGTTAGCATATAGATTCTCATAATATTCTCTTATGATTCTTTGTATTTATGTGGGGTCCGTCGTGATTTTTCCTTTCTCATTTCTGATTGTGTTTATGTGTGTAGATTCTCTTTTTCTCTTAATGAGTCTGGCTAGGGGTTTATCTATTTTGTTTATTTTTTTCAAAGAACCAGCTCTTGGTTTTATTGATTTTTCTATTGTTTTATTCTTCTCAATTTTATTTATTTCTTCTCTGATCTTTATTATGTCCCTCCTTCTGGTGACTTTGGGCCTCATTTGTTCTTCTTTTTCCAATTTCAGTAATTGTGTCTTTAGACTATTCATTTGGGAATGTTCTTCCTTCTTTAAATAGGCCTGGATTGCAATATACTTTCCTCTTAGAACTGCCTTTGCTGCGTCCCATAGAAGTTGTGGCTTTGTGTTGTTGTTGTCATTAGTCTCCATATATTCTTTGATTTCTGTTTTGATTTGGTCGTTGACCCATTGATTATCTAGGAGAATGTTGTTAAGTTTCCATGTATTTGTGAGCCTTTTGATTTCTTTCTAAAATTTATTTCTAGTTTTATACCTTTGTGATCTGAGAAGTTGGTTGGTAGGATTTCAATATTTTTGAATTTACTGAGGTTCTTTTTGTGGCCTAGTATGTGGTCCATTCTGGAAAATGTTCCATGTGCACTTGAGAAGAATGTGTATCCTGTTGCTTTTGGGTGTAGAGTTCTGTAGATGTCTGTTAGGTCCATCTGTTCTAGTGTGTTGTTCAGTGCCTCTGTGTCTACTTATTTTCTGTCTGGTTGATCTGTCCTCTGGAGTGAGTGGTGTGTTGAAGTCTCCTTAGATGAATGCATTGCTGTCTATTTCCTCCTTTAATTCTGTTAGTATTTGTCTCACATATGCTGGCGCTCCTGTGTTGGGTGCATATATATTTATAATGGTTATATCTTCTTGTTGGACTGACCCTTTATCATTATGTAATGTCCTTCTTTATCTCTTGCTACTTTCTTCGTTTTGAAGTCTATTTTGTCTGATACAAGTACTGCAACACCTGCTTTTTCTCTTTGTTGTTTGCATGAAATATCTTTTTCCATCCCTTCATTTTTAGTCTGTGTATATCTTTGGATTTGAGGTGAGTTTCTTGTAGGCAGCATATAGATGGGTCTTGCTTTTTTATCCATTCTGTTACTCTGTGTCTTTGGTTGGTGCATTCAGTCCATTTACATTTAGGGTGATTATTGATAGGTATGTACTTATTGCCATTGCTGGCTTTAGATTCGTGGTTACCAAGGGTTCAAGGGTTGCTTCTTTACTATCTAACAATCTAACTTAACTTTCTTGTTGTTATTGTAAACACAGTCTGATGTTTCTTTATTTCTCTCCCTTCTTATTCCTCCTCCATTCTTTCTATAATAGGTGTTTTATTCTTTGCCTTTAGTTGGTATTTGGATGGTCTGCTTTCTTTGCTATGATTTTTTTTTCTCTGGTGACCTCTTTTTAGCCTTAGGTGTGCTTCCCTCTAGAGCAGTCCATTTAAGATATCCTGTAGTGGTGGTTTATGAGTGGCAAACTCTCTTAACTTTCGTTTATCTGGAAATTGTTTAATCCCTCCATCATATTTAAATGATAATCGTGCTATATACAATATTCTTGGTTCGAGGCCCTTCTGTTTCATAACGTTAAATATATCATGCCATTCTCTTCTGGCCTGTAACGTTTCTGTTGAGAAGTCTGATGATAGTCTGATGGGTTTTCCTTTGTAGGTGATCTTTTTTCTCTCTCTAGCTGCCTTTAATACCCTGTCTTTATCTTTGAGCTTTGCCATCTTAATTATTATGTGTCTTGGTGTTGTCTTCCTTGGGTCCCTTGTGTTGGGAGATCTATGAGCTTCAGTGGACTGTGAGACTACTTCCTTCCCCAGCGAGGGAAAGTTTTCAGCAATTATTTCTTCAAAGACACTTTCTATCCCTTTTTCTCTCTTCTTCCTCTGGTACTCCTATAATGCGAATATTGTTCCGTTTGGATTGGTCACACAGTTCTCTTAATATTCTTTCATTCCTAGAAATCCTTTTATCTCTCTCTGCCTCAGCTGCTCTGTACCCCTGTTCTCTGTTTTCTATTCCATTAACAGTCTCTCGCATCTCATCCATTCTGCTGTTAAGCCCGTCGATCGTTTGTCTGATTTCTGTATTGTCTTTCCTCAGTTCCCTCACTTCCTCCCTCAGCTCTTGCACATTTCTCTGTAGGTCCATCAGCATGGTTATGACTTTATTCTGAATTCTTTTTCAGGGAGGCTGTGTATTTCCATCCCTTCAGACTCCCTCTCTGGGGTTGTCTGGTTGATTTTGGTCTGAACCATATTCCTCTGTCTTTTCATGGCTGTATAATTTGGTCACTGATAGTTGCCACGTATGTCAGCTGGGCTCTTTAAGACTTTAAAAAGAGAAGAAAGAAAAAAGAGAAAAAAGAAGAAAAAGAAAGAAAGAAAGAAAAAAAGAAAAAAAAGAAAGAAAAGAAAAAACAAAAACAAAACAAAAAACAAAACAAAACAAAAAAAACCAAAAAAAAATGCGTAGATTCTGTGGGAGTGCTCTAGGTGGCGCTATTGCCCCACTATTCCACAGCTGTGACTGTGCCGCTCCGTAGGGCCCTTTATCGCTCTGGCAGGGGTGGGAACGAATAGGAGGCTGTTGATCTCAGTGAGAAGTGTTAAATATGGCTACGCTTCCTCAGTCGCCAGCTAAGTCGTCTGAAACTCCCCAGGACTCCCAGCCTGCTGGGCTGAGTGTGCTGGGGCGATCCGGCTCCTCTGCTGGGCTCCTGTCTCTTTAAGACCGCTGAAGAAAGCGTGCACTTTTTTTTTTTTTCCTTCCCGGGAGCCGGCTGCAAGCACCCTGGCGCGTTCCCCGCTCAGATCCTGCCCCTCTGTCTCTCCAATCTCCGCTGCACTGCGCAATGTGGGTCAGTGCTCCCCGCGCAGATCACTGGGGCTGGCTACTTCGCGGGGTGTGCTTCCACTCCCTCCCGGCTCTGAATCCTCTCCTCCCGCCGGTGCGCTGGGGTGGGGGAGGGCTCGGGTCCCGCCGGGTCGCGGCTCCGTATCTTACCCGCCTCTTGGGGTGCCGAGTCCTCTCGGGTGTAGCTGCACGCTGTGCGCTTTCCTGTGTATTCTCGTCTCTCTTTAGGAATAGATGTATTTTCTGTGTTTTCGTAGATAAATATAGTGTTGGGAGGAGATTTCTGCCGCCCTGCTCACACCGCCATCTTCCTGGAAGTCTACAAGACACTCTTAAGAGAAATTAAAGAGGACACTAACAAATGGAAATGCATCCCATGCTCTTGGCTAGGAAGAATAAATATTGTTAAAATGGCTATAGTACCTAAAGCAATCTACAGATTCAATGCAATCCCTATCAAAATACCAACAGCTTTCTTCAGTGGTCTGGAACAAATAATTCTAAAATTCATATGGAACCAGAAAAGACCCCGAATAGCCAAAGCAATCCTGAGAAGGAGGAATAAATCAGGGAATTATGCTCTCTGTCTTCAAGCTCTACTACAAAGCCACAGTAATCAAGACAATTTGGTATTGGAACAAAAACAGACCCACAGACCAGTGGAACATAATAGAAAATCCAAACATTAACCCAAACATATACAGTCAATTAACATTTGATAAAGGAGCCTTGGATATACAATGGGGAGATGACAGCTTCTTCAGCAGCTGATGTTGGAAAAACTGGACAGCTACATGTAAGAGAATGAAACTAGACTACTGTCTGACCCCTTATACAAAATTAAACTCAAAATGGATCAAAGACCTGAATGTAAGTCATGAAACCATAAAACTCTTAGAAAAAAACATAGGCAAAAATCTCTTGGACATGAACATGCGTGACTTCTTCATGAACATATCTCCCCGGGCAAGGGAAACAAAAGCAAAAATGAACAAGTGGGACTATATGAAGCTGAAAAGCTTCTGTACAGCAAAGGACACCATCAGTAGAACAAAAAGACATCCTACAGTGTGGGAGAATATATTCATAAATGACATATCCGATAAGGCGTTGACATCCCGAATATATAAAGAACTGACGCACCTCGTCAAACAAAAAGCAAATAATCCAATTAAGAAATGGGTAGAGGACGTGAATAGACACTTCTCTAAAGAAGAAATTCAGATGGCCAACAGGCACATGAAAAAATGCTCCACATCGCTAATCATCAGAGAAATGCAAATTAAAACCACAGTGAGATATCACCTTACACCAGTGAGGATAGCCAACATCCAAAACACAAACAACAACAAATGTTGGCGAGGATGTGGAGAAAAGGGAGCGCTCATACACTGCTGGTGGGAATGCAAATTAGTTCAACCATTGTGTAAAGCAGTATGGAAGTTCCTCAAAAACCTCAATAGAAATACCATTTGACCCAGGAATCTCACTCCTATGAATTTACCCTAAGAATGCAGCAGCCCGTTTGAAAAAGACAGATGCACCACTATGTTTATCGCAGCACTATTTGCAATAGCCAAGAAATGGAAGCAACCTAAGTGTCCCTCAGTAGATGAATGGATAAAGTAGAAGTGGTACATATACACAATGGAATATTATTCAGCCATAAGAAGAGAACAAATCCTACCATTTGCAACAACATGGATGGAGCTACGAGGTGTTATGCTCAGTGAAATAAGCCAAGTGGAAAAAGACAAGTATCAAATGATTTCACTCATATGTGGAGTATAAGAACTGAAAGAACAAAACAGCAGCAGACTCACAGAACCCAGGAATGGTCTAATAGTTACCAAAGGGAAAGGAACTGAGGAGGATGGGTGGGAAGGGAGGGACAAGGGGGAAAAAGGGGCATTACGATTAGCAGATGTAACGTTTGGGGGCGCGGGGAGGGCTGTGCAACTCAGAGAAGACAAGTAGTGACTCTATAGCATCTCACTACGCTGATGGACAGTGACTGTAATGGGGTTGGTTGGGGGGACCTGGTAAAGGCGGTAGTTTAATAACCATATATTGCATATGTAATTGTAGATTAATGATACTAAAATAATTGAGAAATAAGAATACAGTATATAATAAATATACAAAATGTATGTTAATAATTTAGTTATGTTTTTGGTAAGGCTTCTATGATAAGCTATTAGTAGTTAAGTTTGGGGGAGTCACAGTTTTCAACTATGTGGGAGGTTGGTACCCCAACTGTGCTGTTCAAGGTTCAACTGTACTAAATGTGAAAGTTTTCAAGGACTTTGTATGCTTTTACTTTCTGAGCAACACGTAATAAAGCATAAAGGTGATTTCATATAAAAAATAAGTGGAGATTGCTTTAATTTTGAAATCTTTCAGTTAATTAGGAAAAAGCAATGACTTATCAACCTAAATATTTTTATTCATGAACCTTTGACTTCAACTTTACTTTTCACCTCTTTTATGATTGTGTGTTTTTCTATAAGGAAATCACAGAATCAAGTCCTTGCTAAGGCTCTCATGATAGCCTTGACACTGACGTTGACTTCATTGAGTAAAATTAGAAAGGAGATGCTAGCAGGTAGGAATCTCCACACTACTTGAGAGCTGCACTGAGTTGTGTTTGGTTTTCCTTTCCTCTTAAATTTTCCATTCTTCTTGGTTTGAGGGGTTCTACTTCAATGCATAAACTCACAGTCACATGAGAAGATATTTTAAAAGGAAAACCCTTGATGGGTCAAGCAGTTGGGATCTGTGTTGAATTCTGACCATGGTTTAGGATGACTGTTGATGGCCAAAATGTGCTTGTGGGACACACGTGTTACGTGATTGCACCCAGACCCGTCTTAATGCAGTAAACAGACTCCTGGTCTTTCCTGGCCAGCTGCTCCTGTCTCCTCCATTTGTTTGGATTATGACTCTTCACAAATGACAGACAAATGTAGACATTTAAATACCATATATATTATATGAAGACATTGTAATAGTGAAAAAAATAGGTTAGTTTCTCAGATTTTATCATCCCAGTATTTTAACCATCACATGTGGGAGAAACAGTTAAGGGTTCCTATTAGCACAGAGTTATCCAACGATGGCATTATGTGGTGTGTATCTGGTTGGTATACCCTTCAGTAATAAACAATCAGAGATTTCTTTTCCTCCAAAGTGTCAGTTATTTACTATATCATCTTATCAGGACCTCCTTTGCCAAAATCATCAGTTTTTTATTGTTTTCTATAGTGATAATCCTCATAAATAAGAACATATTGAAATTATTGTGGACAAAAGCAGAAAGGCTATGATTGTTACCATCAAGATTTCAAAAGAAAAGCAATATAGACAATAGCATCATACATTGGAAAAACTCTGTTTAATGTCTCTATTACTTGACTTTTGTTTTTGCAAGGTCTTTTGTATATTTTAAAGAAAACTGACTGCAGATCATCCCGTTTACTCCTTCACAGATATTTATTGAGCACTTATTAAGGCTAGGAACATTTATACACACTGAAGATATACTGTCCCTGCCTCAGTGAGGCAGAAAAATAATTCTTGTCCTAGTGGAGTTTAGAAGTTAGTGGGGGAATCAGACAATAAAAGGAAGGTGAATAAATAAAATATATAATATGTTAGATAGGGATAAAACCTATGGAGAAACATTTAAGGCACAAAAGGAAAATAGCAAAAGTTGTTGGGGGATGGGGAGATGTAATTTTAATAGAAAAATTCTCATAGACTAATTCTCAAATATTTATTTTGACAGCATAATACATAACTTTGCCCAGTGTACATAATATAGCTTTGACATATTCACCTACTTAAATTCTGTAATTATGCTATATCCTATTATAAATTTATGTCAGCCAACCCCTACTGTCATGTTAATGAACTAAGAAAACAGCAGGATTTGGAACATTCACAAACCACTCTATCCGGAGCTGATGGGCATTTGATGTGGCTATTCTATTAATCACTGTTACGCTGCCAAAAAAATCTGTTAAGTTTTTGTTGTAATTACCTTTCTTGTTAAACTCATGATCAGAAATCAATCATGGTTTAAAATGCTTGAGTTTAGAAAACATTTTTGCATTAATATTTCTGAATCAATGTGACTGAAATCATTTTCTGGAGGGTTCAATAGCAATTTCCAGTTGTGATTTTCATGCTCAGGTGAACAGAATGCATACTTGCCCAGCTACAGACACTGGAAAGAATATACGTCACCTTCTGCTCGGATACTCAGAATGCTAATACCTCACAGAGGTCTAATAGGAAGTGCCTCTGTTACCAGATCATTGCCTCCTTTGGTCCTCTTCCATGACGAGGCAGAGTGGATTTAGCCTTCGTAAGTTGATACTGGTCACATCCTTGTTTACTTTTCTGTATAATCATTGCTCAGTCAGCAGCATATAGTCGATGCATTCGAGGTACTTCTCAGAGGATATTATTTTGATATCACTGCTCCAAAATGTTTCTCAATGAGAGAAAGAGTGTTTATGGAGGACTCCTTGAATGAGATGCAGGTCACCAACTCCTCCAGAATGGGGACTATGAAGTCAAAAGACCAAAGAGACCAAGAAAGTAACAAAAT
This sequence comes from Smutsia gigantea, assembly GCA_032199065.1. Taxonomy (NCBI): domain Eukaryota; kingdom Metazoa; phylum Chordata; class Mammalia; order Pholidota; family Manidae; genus Smutsia; species Smutsia gigantea. The sequence goes on along the minus strand of JAVSCE010002322.1, from coordinate 11,408 downwards.
TGAAGGAAGGCAACTGTGTGACCTGTGGCATGTTGCAGGTCACTGCCCATCTAGAGAACAGGCATTCCTTAGCTCCACAAAACACTCCTACAGACTACTTCCTGTAAGCAAATCACTGCTTTGAAATTCTGGATTTAAATAGACTGGAATCTCCTTCTGATTAAGATAGGCTGGCAAAAGACTATATACCCAGACCACATTATTCTATTAAAATACAGTTTTCTGTTGTAATGAATTGTGAAAGCAACAGTCTGCATTGAGGAAGTTAAAAGATAAGGATTTATGAAGCATGTGGCTGTATTTACTATCTTTGTATATCACAGTATCCTTCTAGGAGGACCCCTGGGAGAAATTTCTGTCTGGTCTTAGTACCAGGATTAATTGTGCTTCTACTGTGAACAAATGGCAAATTTTATCTCGTGAATAAAATAAGTAAATTTGTAAACTGCCATTCTATGCCTGGAGCTGGTGGGGCTTTAGATATAGATACTCCTATTAAAAGGATCTTTTGTCTTAGAGCTGTCTCTCACAAAAGTTATGATCTAGATACAGCTAACAGAGAGTTCATCTTACCATATATACTTGTCTGTCAGCTTCACTCCCGACTTTAACTTATCTTCCTTATTCTCATTTTTCCTCTGATCCAGTTCCTCATCCATTTATTTTAAAATTTATATCTTGTTTTATTGTACATAACTATATAGACTACTTTAGAACTTTTGGGGAAGGTGAGATTAACAATACATTAATAAACAATTTCCAAAATTCATACTAAAATTTTTCTTCTCACAATACATTGCCCACCAGTATTTTATGAAGTATGTTACAAATGCCAATATTTTTGTTACCAACTGCAGCTCTGGACAGAGGGGGTTCTCCACTCTGGACAGGTTCATTATGAATTTGAAGAGACCAAATAACAACTACCATTGTGGGTAAAAAGGGGCTCATACCGAGCTTTATTCTCACGGTGGTCACCCAGCTGTCTACAAGTGGCAGGCCCTCCTCAGTTTCTGCCCCAGCTCCAGTCTCCGCCCCAGGCGCTACAGCCACCCAAGGTTGAAGCTCCTGCTTCCCTCTCCAGACTCCCTTCTCTCTTTCTAGCACAGGGCTCACTGCTTCCCGCTCCACTCCGAGCACTGGCCGACCTCTGCGGGCGGGTCTCTATGGTGACTGGCTGACAGCCGACCAATTATGTCCAGCCGCTTGTTTGTTTCCTCTCCAGGAAGTATCTGCCACTGACAGTTCTCTCCGGGCGGAGCTCTTCTTAAAGCGGTATCAGATGTCGCAGCTCATGCTTCTGTCCGCAGAGCATGGCAAAGACTGTGCTGCACTTTCAAGCCCGGAATCACCCAGGAAGGCATCACCTGCTGGGTCATCCGCAGAAGCTCTATTAGTGTGTTACATGTGAATTTCATCTGCCACCTGTGTCTGACCAAGGAAAACAAGGCTTGAGAGTTGACAGAGTAAATCCTGTATGGGACATTTTATAAACCCATAAACAAAAATGAGCAGCTCTGCCCTCACAGTGAAGATAAGCAATCGAATGGATATGTATCACATAACAAATTTAATTTTTTGATATATATTTAACTGTTCCTGTGTTTAAAGCTAAATACTTTTTGGCAGATTACAGACCGATTAAGAATCTGATGAAAGCTATGGTCCCTCTATGGGAAAATACAAAAAGGCATAAGAATATAAATTTTGTGTTGAATTTCTAGAAAGTACTAGGTGTGGGAGACAGACTCCAGCTGTTCATTCTGGGGGGCTCATTCGTTCATTCAACCATTTGTTCAGTAGAAGGGTGATGATGACTTCCTTGAGAAGTATTATACCTCTCTGACCCTGTGCCTCAAAATCACGCATTCCTACCCTCACGGAAGCCAGGCCATGTCCTTGCGCCCTGATAAATATGGCTTCTGAGCGAGCCTGAATAATAGCAGAGTGAGTCATAGGAATGAATGTGAAGATTCTTTTTCTTATCAATTAGAACCAGTAGTTTGGATTCTACTTAGCATATTCTGATGCTTAAGCATATGTTTAATAGAAAAGGGAGGATTAAGTAAACCATTAAATATTTATTCAATGACATATTGTATAGTCATTAAGTGAAAGGAATTAGTAATCACCTGGAAAAAATGTTTGGTTATACTGTTAAAATAATAATGCTGATCATGTAAGAGTTTAATCAGTTTGATTGCAACTTATTTATTTTTACTTAAAAAAATGGCATTTATCCAAAACCGACACTTGTATGGTTAAAAAACTCATAGGAATGAAAAAGACTAGATGATACTACACCAAAAATATTAATGATTATCTTGGAGAATCACTAAATTTATAGATCATTTTTGTTACAATGTTTTATTTTCCAAATGTTTTAAAGAATAAGCATTATTTTACATAAAAAAGGGGAAACATAGTTTATTTTAAAATTATAGAAAGAAGTTTGCTGGAGAAGGGAAATGCTATATATTTGTTAAGTAGAAAATAATTGTCTTTAAGAAAAAGAGTTCTCAATCCTCGCTAATAAATGTGCATGTAATTACATGACATCAACTATTTTCTTTGGGACAAAGAATCAGTTTGTTTAGTGATTATGGAGATTGAATATGTCAAACACTGTGACTAAATTAAGTTGTGATATATAACGTGTGTGTTAAAATTTGTAATTTTCTGAAATTATTAATAAAAAACATTTTATTAATAGGCTTTGGAAATGTAAATTTAAAAAAAAGTCTCTTAAGTACAAGCCCGTGCCACTCAGTAAATATAAGCAGTGTAATTGGAGTCCATCCTTCTGGCTCTTTGTGGCAGATGTAAATTTTGAACACTTTCTTGTATCAGTTCTCCTTTCTCACTTTGCTGCCCTGAAATTCTGCTCTTTGGAAACACATTCCCCAATACTGTATTTGCTTATGAAAAAAATAGGAGAAATGAATTTAGTTGTAGAAATCAAGGCTACCAGCTGGTTAAGCTGTTTTTCTAGCCCAACTAGTACTTCTGAACACCTCCCTTTGCTGTTCCTATTCTTCGGAGTCATTCATTCATTCATACTCACTCATTAATTTATTCATTCTTATTTTCAGCAAGTACTGATTGTTTGCCTACTATGTGCTAATCACAGCAGATACGATGAAGAACATAACTCCTGTTTCCTTCACTGAGAACCTTACATCTCCAGGCAAATTCTTAAAAAGGACTGGTAAAGGGCACTTGAAACACATTTTCTTCAAATCTGAAAACACAAAAACAAGCTACTAACTGGCTGGATAATGGATGATAATGGGAAAGGACCTTAGAACCCAAACTATGAAGGCACAGAACAAAGGCTGCAATATAGCCATCCGGAAAACTCCCAAGCAGTACACATCACTTTCAGAGGTGAAGAAGTGTCAGAGGTGATGAAGAATTAAAATTAAAACTACCTCTCCAGACCACACAAGGGAATAGCTGGGGTGTCTCCATCCTGTGCAGAGCTCAGCCAGAAAACAGTGGTACTGCTTAGCTCTTGGGTGAAGGGCTCTGGAGAGTGGCTGGAAGGTTGGTGGGTAAAAGAAAACAGCAGGCTGTTAAGTGAAAGGAGCCCAGCCTGAGCAGTAAACTGCTGCTTAAACAGGTTTATGCAGAATGTGATTGTATGTCTTTTTAACAGCCTCTAAAAGTCTCTTTTTAAAGCCTTTTCAGAAGTAGTTTCCTCTTTTCCTGTTGAACTGTCAAACTGGCAGATGCCTCTGGGAAAGGGGGATCTGCTTTCCAAAAGGCTCTTAAGTAATGTTGGTTAAAAATTACTTTTAAAGCTATCTGCTGGATAGTACTTTGCCCTCTTCCTCTTGCACCCCCCAGCACCTTTCATTCTCCCCAGCCCTATCTGGTTTGCCAATTACTTCTTTCAGAAATCTCCCTCGTTTTCTGACACCTGTGCTGACATAACATGCCATCCTGGCAGGCAACTGCCAATTCTCATTGGAAAATGATTGCTAAACAGTTCAGCAGGAGCTCACAAGAAGAGTTCCTTCCTTTGCCCATGGGAACTGCCATTGTTCCTCCTAATTGTGAGACTAAGCCTTTCTCTTAGTAACTCTCCACCCCTGTGGCCTTCCTGGGTTCTAGAATAGCATAATGGGGGAGAGTCAGTCCTCAAAGGACCACTGCTAATCAGAGGGTGCCTTGAGCACCTGAAAGGTGCATAGGAGGAATCTGGGCTTTAAAAAAAACACACAAACACAAAAAAACTGGACAGCAGGCTGGGAAGAAGCCAAACTCACTGGGTAGTGCTGGTAATTCCAGGGGCACTTCAAACAACTAAAGCATTCTTGCTTTCAATGTTTTTCAGGATTGAGTACTGCAGGCCATTTTCAAATATCCTAAGGGGAATAAAATACCATTTGTATATTTTTTAAAGGCATTAATTAAATTTAGCTCTGACACCCAAGAGTAATGGTCACTGACCTGAACCCTGACCTCCAACTAGGGACTTCAGATGAGGCTAATGGTTGTTGCACAATCAGATCCGTGTCACATATTGAATATAGGTCACAGAATGCCTGGTCCCTGCAGAAAACAAAAGTAACCTTTCTAAGATACCATTTCATATTTGAATAGGCCCATATGCTCAGGATCAGAAAGAAATTGTGTTGGATGTAAAAGAAATCACATTGGGAAAAAGTCGCATTTGAAGCTAAGATGTTTGGCAATGGAACTACATTTCTATAAGACTTTATTTACTGATTGCAGATAAATTTTGACCTGAAATTAATGAAAAATGTGAGCATGCCCTAGTAAAGTTCTGAAACTCATATGAACTGCCAACTTTGAATGATTTTATACTATGACTTTCCTCTTGCTACTTTCAAACATCTAGCTTCAGTTTGAAAGTTTGATGTAAAAAGCATTACAGTTCATATTAGCTCATTCATGAAATCCAATAGAAATGGATCAAGTCACACATATGAATGATTAGATTTAATTATTTTTTACCTGGTTGCTACAGTTGAAAATATAGTCCTGCTGCAGAGGGGATATCTTGCTTAACTTGGGATAAATTGTCAAAAATGAGAGCGGTAAATTCCTTTCTGCTATAATTCTATCTGAATATTCTCTTGAATGATGTCTATCATGAACTTAAATATATTTCAACTATAATTACAAGAAAAGTTCTTCAGTAAGCACCAGTCAATAAGCTAGTGAGGCTTTATATGATACCTTACATTTTCACTGAAAATGTTTAATGAATTTTGAATCCTTTAAATACAACATCACATAGAATTAGTTACTGCATTTATTGAGCTGTAATAAACTATTGTATTCAACCCATGCTTCAAAATAGTTCCTACACTGGATCCCTGAAATAATTTAAAACATTTGCTGTTAGTAAAAGTAAGCCTTAAAAAATGTAATGAAGGTGATAGATTTGAGGGACCCATCAATATTAAGGTAATAGAAAATGCAAAAGTAAGTACCTTGGGGCCAATTCAGTTCTACCACGTGAAATAATACTGATTGGAGCAAATCAATGCTTTGAAGATGTAGCCTGACAGAATATAACTCTAATAAAGTTAGGTAAATTGAGAATTCTGTGTATGGTGTGCAGAAGACTCATTACTTATTCCAAAACAGTGATTTTAATTTTTCCAAGTCTAAAGAGCATTGCCACATATAAGCTGATTCAGATGGTGATTAGGTATAAGATTATGTATAAGAGTCAGAGACTTACCTATATTCTCATGTGACCTTGAGTAACTAACTCAATCACTACCATTTTCCCTCTATGTCCTACCTCTTTAACTATTGTAAGGATTAAATGAAAGGTATTGTAAGGCCTTCACATAGTTCTTGGCTCATAGTCGGTACTTAATAAATCTTGTCCATTTTGATTAGTATTATTTCGTTTTCTTTATTGTTACTCTCTGCAAGTAAAAATGTGATTTGTGGATCTTCCCAGCCTCTCTCTCACACACACACTTTGACAGTGAAGAAAGAGGTTCCACATGGGAATCAGGAAACAACCTAAAACCTGTTTTTCTTGACGATGACCCTACTGAAAAAGAGTCACCATTATAAAACAGGAATTAGGCTTTTGATTTTTTCCACAAGAAGTATAAAAGGGGTCCTACATGGTTGTAAATTCTACCAGATAGCCTACTATATTACTTAAATCATTCATTTATGCAAACATTCAACACATTTTTAGAAATTACATCATCTGACACTTTTTTTTTGAAAACTTGGAGTTTTAAAAAAATTCATGACAGTTTCAGGGCTTAAGAAGTTTGTATACAATCTAGTGCTTATTTTGTTGACTTGATTGCAGAAAACCATTACAGTAAATCTCGTGGGGGAAAAGTATGTGTTGTTCCTCTAATACAGGGTGGACAATCTATGGCTTAGCTCGAGTCCAGCCTCTGCCTGTTTCTGTGTGGCCTGCAAGCTAAGAATGGTTTTCAGTTTTAAATGGTTAGGAAAAAAAAAATCAGTAAAATAATATTTCATGACAGTTATATAAAATTCAAATATCAGTGCCCATAAATAACATAGTATTGGAACAAATCATTTGCATACTATCTATGGCAGCTTTTACACCATAATAACAGAGTTGAGTAGTAACAACAAAGACCATGTATGCCCACAAAGTTTAAAATTTATCTGGCCCTTTAGAGAAAGTCTGCCAATTCCCACTCATATAGCAAGCCCTGCTACAAAGAAAAAAAAAATGTTCAAGCAACATAGGAACTTAAGAACAGGTTTTAAACCAAAAATTCATTTGGAAGTCAGTTGCACATGAAAAACAAATAATAAATAGCTATTTGATTCCTGGGCTACCCACAAATGCTGATGAACATTAATTTATTTTAACTGTAGTACTCAGAGCCTGAGTTAAAGAGTTTAGAAATAGGTGGAAATAAGCTGCAGAGGGGGAAAAGATTTTCATAACCTTTTCCTGATTGAAAGGCTATAGCTAGATACATATAACTTTTCCCACGGGTGCTTTCATACTCGGAGCAGAGGAACCTTATAGGTATTTTTATATTCCTCACAGTACTTAGCCACAGGCATTTATAAGTGCACACTATATATTTGTTAGATGAAATCCATTTATTCTGTTATTTATGTTGAATGATCAAGTCATCTAGTGCCCAGCTGTTTCTTATTAGGCCCAATTTTCATAAATTCAGATTGTTTTTTAAAACATTGTCATTTTAACTTTAAAACTGAGACCAGTTTTTCAACATTTTTATTGCAAACCACAGTAAAAAATACATTTTACTTTGCAACCTAATACACACTTTCATATATAGGTATAAAAAGGAAAGTTTAACCAAAAAAATAACCTTTCTACATTCAAAACTATCAATTCTATTCTATTCCATTTAATTATTTTTTAAATTATCATCAGACTTGCTAAATTGGTTTCATGACTGACTGGATGGGTCATAATTTACAGTGAAAAGTTGTCTACAGTATTTCAAAATAAATACTGAGTATTCACAAATGAATTGAGTGAATCAGTTCTTACAGGACCGTTAATTGAGCACCTAAGTAAGTCCTGGCCCAGACCCCAAGCCAGACACTGGGATGTTATGATCAACAAAACATCCTCCCCTCCCCTCAAAGAAATGAATGTTTAGGTGGGAAGGTAACCAGTAAAAAGTAAATGATAGAAAGGTTGAACACTGCTGAGTTCAGCCAGGATATACACAAATTACAGTCTCAAGTTCCCAGCAGCAAACAAAGAAATCCAAGTCCCAGGCCCAGCTGTGCCTCTATTTAGCTAATATTTTAATTAACTTTGGATTAAGACATGGTTTCCTGTTCTGCTATTTAGTAGAACTTATCGCTCCTAAAAATTTAAACCAACTTTTGAGTAGAAAAAACTTTAAGATGTATTTAGCTTAAATACAGATATAAATTGAGTCTAAGTATAGATGATATAAGAATAGGAATTTAAAAGTGTGTTTGCTTAAATAGGGAAGGTATCTGTTTTTTCCATTATCATTAAAGTCTTAAGTTCATTTTAGTTCATTTTTATAACCAGATTACTAAATAATGTTAATATTATAACACATTTGAAATTATAGAGCATTTATAATTGTGGAAATACTAACTTGAAATATACTTGTAATATATTCTTATAACTATTACTACATTAAGCTTAATATTATCCAATGATGCAATTAGACATTTTATATGCAGAGAAGTTCACAAAAACAACTACAAAATACACAATTGTTGTATTTCAAATTATAGCTAAAAGAAAACTGTTTATCTCACATGTCTTAAAGATTTATAGTTAATTAAAGAAAAACATAGGTAGGTAATTCCAAATACACTGCAATTTCATCCATTTAACAAAGAACCTATTCTACTGGTATAAACTATATATATGAGAAAACACAGGGGTTTTTGGTTTTAAAGCTATAACCACTTCCATTTATTTTGATAGAAAATTCTTAAATATGTGCCTCCCACTGTTCCCCATCTTACTCAAGGTCCCGATATAGGCTCTGGGACCCCTTTGTTTTAGCCCCATTCATACAGCAGAGTCCTGTCACATCTGCTTCTGAGATATACCCAAGATTCTTCCTCTCTCCCTGCTGTGAGCACCTAAGTCCAAAGGACCATTTCCTTTTGCTCAAATTACCACAGAACCCACCAAACTTGTCTCCCTAATTTCTCTCTCCTGCTTCTGTGAAATTAGGCTCTACACACAGAGTCATCTGTAAAATTTAAATCAGAACATGTTCCTCATGCTACTTCAAAAGCTCCCATGGTTCCCACTGTACTTAGATGCCCTCATTTCTACCACTCCTTTCTTTGTATACTGCACCTCAATCACATTTAACTTCTTTTTCTTTCCTAAATGTGATGGTGAATTTTATGTGGCAAACTGGCTGGTCCACAGTGCCCAGATAGTTGGTCAGACATTACTCTGGATGTTTCTATGAAGGTGATTTTTGGATAAGAACTCCTAATTTGGTGGATTTTGAGTAAGGTAGATTGCCCTCCATAATATGGGGGGGCCTCATCCAATCAACTGAAGGCCTTAGAGACCAAAGTCTAATACACACATCCACTCCGGGCAAGAAGGAATTCTGCTGGCAGATGGCCTTTGGACTTGAACAACTCCTCCCTGAGTCTCAAACCTGCTGGCACACCCCCACTAGATTTTGGATTTACCAGGCACCCATAATTGCATGAAGGAATTCCTTAAAATGAATCTAGATAGATAGATAGGTAGATGATGATGATAGATGATAGATAGATATTCTGTTGGTTCTTTTCTTCTGGAGAACTCTAATACACCAAACATACCAAAGCTTTTCTCACTGTAACACCTTCAATACCTATACAATTAGAACACCTTTTCTCACTAGAACACTGTCTTGCCAATTGGTTTCAGCCCGAGCAAGTTCACTATGGATTCAGTGTGACCAAAGAAATGACAGTAGAATGTTCTTGGAGTAAAAAGGTTATACCCAACTTTATTTCCACAGTGACAGGTCAGTCACTAAAATCCCGTTCACTCAGAGCAAGTCTGAATGCAGCAAGCCGGTCTCTGCCCCTGGGCCTCTTTTCCCTGCTCTGCTCTCCTGCAGCCTTGCAGCCATGCCACTGTGTTGCCCAGAGCACTGGGCAGAGCTCTTTATGTAGAGTCAGTAACAACGTATTGCCCACACGTGTGTAGTGAGTTAGCCAACCAGGGCCTCCTGGCCACAGGAACTCATTTTATCCACACTCCACCCCTCCAGGATTCTCTCCTCTCAATCTATGTGCCCTCACTCCTCTGCAATGGTCCTCGTGCAAGGAAGCTGGAACATTGTAATCAAACTCCACAACAACATAATATAATATACAAATAACAAAAATTACAAATTATAATAACCCTCAAACCTGAGGAGATCCATTGCATATTCAAACCAGTTCTAACAAATTATAATAACCCTCAAGCCTGAGGAGACCCATTGCCACCAAGTGGTCATCCTGGCTGTATTCAAACCAGTTCTACTCAAACCAGTTAACCAAAAGGACCATAGGTGGGCCTTACAATACCCACCTTCTCCAGCCTCTCCAGCAGAAAGTCTTGCAGACACACAGGCCAATCTTGTTGCTTTCTCTCTGCCTTCTGCTTTGTCCTCAGCAGCCCGAACCGCTGCTCCGGTCTCAGTTGTTGCCACAGCTCCAGTCATCCGATTTCTTTCTGTCTGCTCCTGCCTTTTCAAGCCAACCCACATCTGGGTCCTCGTGACCTTCATGGGGCCCTTTAAATTCTTCCTTCGAGAAGCAGACCATATTTCCTTTCGTGCTTGAGCCTGAGGATAGAAGCAGAGCATGGAGTCCTCCACAACCTGAGGAAGGGGCTGCCCCTCTCCTGAAAGAACCCGCGGTTGCTGAGTCCTTCTGGCTTTCCACCAGCTTTCAGCAAGGTGGGGTCTCAACCGAGGAGGGGCCGATGCCTCCAGCACAGGCAGGGCCTCCACTCCAACCTGTTCATCAAACCTCCACTCCTCTATTTCTGGGGCTGATGGCTCCACTACATCCTTCACTCTTTATATAGAGTCAATAGCAACATACTGCCCACACGTGTGTAGTGAGCTAGCCAACCAGGGCCAGGTGAGAATCCTGGCCACAGGAACCTTCGTTTTATCCACAACTTCATAAACATATTCCACCAAACTCCTTGGGTCTCATATTATCTCATAGAGTTAATGTAGTTGATTAAAATTCGGGTGGCCAAATTCTCCATTTATTCTCTCATCTGTTCATTCATTTCATTACGAAGCATTACCAAGCACTAGGTACTGAGCTACGTTATAAGTATACATTGGTGAATAAAATAGACATACTCCCTCCCCTTGAGAAACTTAGAGTATGCTAAAGGAAGGATGACAGGGTAAGCAAATAAACAATTCAGTAAAGAGATACGTTATTTTAAAACTGTAATGTGTGCTATGAAGTAAACAGACCTGAGTAGAATGAGAGAAAAACTGGGGAAACATACACTCTGATAAGGAAGTCATAAAAGTCCCTTTGATATTTTATTCCCCAACCTGAAGGATGACAAGGAGGAAGCCAAAAGAAAAACAGGGTGGGGAGATGGAGACAGGTAGAGGACACAGAAGGAGGGAGCAGCCTGGGTAAGGACTAAGGGGAGGAATGCGCTTGATCAGTTTAGGAATTGAAGACATCTTTTTCCATGAGACATCATCCTTGAAATCTAAAGGATTTTTTCCTTTCCTTTAGCCTTTGGCTAAGATCTTACGCTGCCTTGCCTGAATTCTTACCCTATTCTGGACAGCGGGTGTGGAGTGGGGGAGACATTTAAATGGAAACCATGTAGTTTTTCATGCAAACTGAAGTTCTTGAACAGAATTCGATTTAAAAAATATCCTGGTTGTTCATTATGC
>JAVSCE010002320.1:0-86221 GCA_032199065.1 Smutsia gigantea | reverse complement strand
TGGGTACACGTGGTAAAGGCAGTACTGAGGGGACATGTTAAGCTACCTGTCTGCAGCTCTGCCTGTACCTCGTCAGATGACAAATACTAAACAATATAAATTGCCTGGGAGACACAAGGAAATTGGAGACACTCTACAGGAGTTGGAGAAGGTGGGCATCATAAAGCCCATTCATAGTCCTTTTAATTCCCTGGTGTGACCAGTGAAAAGGCCAGAAGGCTCTTGGCATATGACCATGGATTACAGTGAATTAAATAAAGTCACATCCCCTTTGTATGTTGCTGTCCCCTCTATAGCAGTCCTTATGGACACCATCAGTCATTAATTAGAGACGTATCATTATGTTGTGGATCTTGCTTATGCTTTCTTCTCTATTGACATGGCACAGGAAAGTCAGGAACAGTTTGACTTCACATGGGAAGACTGGCAGGGGACATTCACTGTCCTTCCACAGGGATTCCTCCACAGTCCCACCATTTGTCATGGACTTGAAGCCTAGGACTTGGCCACATGGAAGAAACCACAAACAGTGTGGCTGTTATCACTACACTGATGATATACTCACATCTGATTCTCTTGCAGATTTAGAAGGGGCAGGTCCTAGACTGCTGCAACATCTACAGGAGAAAGGATGGGCTGTGCACAAGTTCAGGGCCCTGGTTTGTTGGTAAAGTTCTTGGGGGTTGTCTGGTCTGATAAAACTAAAGTTATTCCAGAAGCAGTCACAGACAAGGTCCGGGCTTGGACACATAAGCACTGTTTTCAGAATGTCACGGAAAATGCTTTCACTCCACGTATACTTCTATCAGCACAGACATGCACTTACACAAATGGTCACATTATAGCACATAAATAGATATATATATATAAATCTATACATGCCCATAACCATGATATGTCTAATCTCAGCATGAGTGCATAATAGGTATCATATGAAGAACACATATGTGCATACCTGTTTTTCTTATATAAACATATTCATGGACATATGGTTATATCATCACTCCTTAACATTTTTCCAGATTTGACTAAAACTGTTCGAACAACTTACCAACAGAAGGGAATGGTTGTCTGGTAACCAAGTTGTCACTACTCTCCCCACCAGTATCAGTTTTCATTTGCCATCAGATAAGCCTAAAAGTGCTGGAACTGATATAACCTAGTTCCACAGGTAAGAAGAGTGCCAACTTATTTTGTGGCAGACTGTTTCATGCCAAGGGGCCTGAGGAATGTCGCTTGTTCTGCATCAATACAATTAAGGGATCTATTGCTGTTGGGTCTCCCCCATTTAGATGAGCTTAATGCAGGCACAGCCCCATTAGAACGCCACCTGGAATGCCGTCCATTTGTGCAGACAGGCACCATTTGCAAGCCGTTTGCTTTTTTCTTCTCAATTGCGGTTTAGAAAAAATGCTGCGGCATTAAGAACACTCAGACACAGGATAATTTTCATAGCTCAAATTGCAGGTTGAATAAATGTTATCTGTACCTTGTTCATGGATGTACTTAGCACGTAGAACTAACATGTGTCTTATTTAATCATTTGGTTGGCATGTATCTTCTGTACATGAGAACAGGAATTTTATCTGTTTTGTTCACCATTTAGTGACTAGGACAGTGCCTGGTACATAGCAAGTGCTCAATAAATATTCCTGATTCAGAGAATGGATGAATGTGTATGGGGTGTGTGTGTGGAGAGGTGGTGGGGCAGGGAAGGAAAGGGAAAGAGAAAGTGGGGGGGGGGGCAGGGAAATGCCCCATTTTGCATATTGAGTAAACTGATACCCAGAGGAGTTAAGTAATTTTCCCAGGAAGGAATTCTGAAGCTATCCATTTCAGGCTATTCCCTTCACCTCATTTGCCTGGCTGGTTCAGAAGCATTTTACCTGGGCCAAAGGGAACATGGAAGCTACAGGCAGCCTTGGGTCTGCCTCCATTACTTCATCCATCCATTCCACAAATATTCACAATGTGTCTGCTATGTACACAAAAGGCCCTCTGCCAGGCCTCATTGCCCTTTACACACCTGAATATATGTGTCTCACAAACAGTCAAAGGGCTTCCTGAGTTTTCATCATCTCTGGAATGTTTAGTGGTCAGGGAGGAAAGAGCAAAAATCATTTGAGTTCTCAGCATGGCCTGAGGGTCCCTCATTCTTCCACAACCTACCTGGAAGTTTCCTCCAATAAAGAACCATGCATACTTCATAGGATTGCTGGGAAGATTAAATTAGATACACATGCAAAACACTTAGAAGAGTGGCACAACATAAACTCCAGTTTGGTAAATGTTATTATTCTCAAGCCTTATTGCTTTCATAATCTTATTACTGGTGTCCCTAACCTCTGAAATGAAGGCCAGGCAAACATCCGCTCCTGGCAAGTGGAGAGACTAATGCTCAAGGAGCTACTATGGAATTACAGACCTATTTCTTATCCTGGCTCTGTTTGGAGACGGGTGTGTAAAGAAGATATTTCATCACTCCCAGCCTTAGTTTCCCCAGCTTTAAAGAACAAAGAGTGTTGTGAGGCTTACATGAATTCATGTGTGTGCAGGTACTTGAAAATACAAAACACCAAATAAATGTGAGGGATTATTATTGTATTAAAATAATAAAGGTTACCATTAATTGAGCACTTGCTTTGTGAAAGACACTGTACCAAGTGTTTTAGATATATTAAGTCATTCCATCCTCACTATAGTATCAATGACCAGGTACTACCATGATTCTAGTTTCAGAGATAAGGTGGAAAAGTTAATTTTATGTGTCAAATTATCTGGGCTATGATTCCCAGCTATTTGGTCAAACATTATTCTGATTTCTTTGCAGGTGTTTTTTTGAATGAGATTAACATTTAAATTAATGGACTTTGAGTAAAGCAGATTATTCCATAATGTGGGTGGGCCTTATTTAATCAGTTGAAGGTTTAATAGAACAAAGACTAACCTCCCCAGAGCAAGAAGGAATTCTGCCAGCAGACTGCTCTGGACTCAGCCTGCAAATCTTCCCAGCTTGCTGGCCTGCCCTGCAGATTTGGACTTGCACCTCCACAGTCACATGAGCCAATTCCTTAAAATTGGTCAATCTCTCTGTACACACACAAACAAACACACACATCCTGCTGGTACGGTTTCTCTGGAGAACCCTGACTAACATATAAGGAAACGGATGATTAGAATGGCAAATCCCTTGCCTGAAATCACACAGCTAGTCAGTTGGCAGAGCCAGAAACCTAGATGCCATCTTGTTGTTTCCTCCCTGTTCTATACTTTTCTCAATCAATCCAGAAGCAATTCCAATAGATTCTATCTCCAAAGTCAGTGTCAAATCTGCCCTCCTCTCCCCAGCTGCACTAACTTCATTTCTGCAGCAGCCTTTCAATTGAGCCTGACATCTCCAATTTCACCCTCCTCAATCCATTCTTTATAGTGTCTGCAAAAGTCAACTGCTTAGCCAATCCCATAATTCCACTGCTTCAAATACTTCCTATTTTATGTAGAATAAGTAGCATTTGCCAGTGTCCAGCACTGTCATGCATACTTTAAGTATATTAACTCACTTAATCCTTATAATCACACTATGGACAGTACCATTATTACCCCCATTTTTCGAACGTAACTCTGAAGGCACAGAAAGGTGAGGTAACATGCCCAAGGTCACAAAACTAAAAAGTTGCAGAGTCAGCATTTGAACCTAGGCAGTCTACTTCCAGGGTCTGTGCTATTAACCACTGAACTATAGTGCCTTTGAGTACAGCTGATGGATACTTCCTCAGGGCCTACAAACTCCCTGGGCCTACAAGGTCCTATGTAAGGCAGTCCCTTCCTAACTCTCTGTCCTCCTATCATGCCACATGCCCCCTTTCTTTGTGATCTAGTCACACTGGCTGGCCTTCTTTCTGTCCCTCAAGCATACCAAAATTGTTTCAACTTCAAGGTCTTGGCAGGTGCTATTCCTGCCACCTTCCCCAAACTCCCCACAGACCTCATTGTCTCTTCTTTATTTTTCATTGCAATCCAAATGTGTTAGGATCTTTGTAATCCAAATCCCTAAATAGCTGACTCAACTTAATGTCACCTCCCTGGTATGCCAGGAAGATCTTTTGACAAAATGTCTCCTCGTGACAATAGGATTTCTTAGAGCTAGCTATATGCATTTATTTCTCTCCACTGCCTGATTTCCATTACTGAACAGCTTCATCACTTGCAGAACTAGTCATATTCTAACACACACACAGCTGCCCCCCAAAAAATAGCATGACAAGAAAACTTCTCAAAGCAATGGGATCCTAAGAAGCTTCTCTCATCATGCCATAGGGTTATTTGGGGACCTTTCTCAGTCTCTCCTCAAGCAGATAATTCAGGAAGCCTTGGGCTCTGGCAAGAGGGATTGTTTCCTGTGAATGAAATTCATACTGGATTGCTTAGTACTCAGAGAAGAGGAAAGTTAGGTCCCGTCTTCTGAGGTCTGAATTCAGGGCAGTAGAACAGATCATATTCTTCCTGCCCAAATGTGTATCTCCTCTATCCTGTCCGGAGTAGTAATTATTCCCCATATAGGTAGAGAATAGCATAGTTCACACAGCCCATCTATTCATTCATCTGATTCTCATAGCAGACTGGCAAGATAAATGAGGCTAAGTGATGGTTAATTTCACGTGTCAAATTGACTAGGCCACAGGGTGCCCAGACATTTGGTCAAACATTATTCTGGTATTTCTGTGAGAGTGTTTCTGGATGAGATTAACAGTTGAATTGATAGACTGAGTAAAACAGACTGCCCTCTCTAATGTTATGTGGGTCCCATCCAATCAACTGAAGACCTGAATAGAACAAAAAGGCTGAGTAAGAAGGAATGCCTCTTGCTGACCACTTAAGCTGGGACATTAATATATATATATGTTTGAACCTAAGCTCCATACATATCTACAGCTTCCAGCTATCGAATGCAACCTTGCCTCTCCTCTCACCCCCTCCACCTGAGTCACCAAAGGAATCCTCCTCCGCTCAGTCCCACCATGTCATTGCCCTTTATACTTGATGTGGCCCCAGTCCACCTTGCCAGAATTACTGGCTCCAGCCACACCAGAGCACTCATATGTTATTTCCAGAACATACTATTCTTTCCATGCCTCAATATTTTTCTAATGTTCTCTTTGCTTGGAACAATTTCTTGCTTCACCTGCTATGCCCGTTCCCCACGTGAAGCCAACTCTGTCATCTGAAAGGCTTGAAGACATGGTTTAAATACTCTGTCTTCTAGGAAGCCCTGCCCAATCCTCTGAACCTCTCCCCTACCATGCTCTTGCTCTCCTGTACTCCCACATCATCGTCTTTGTACTTTCTATAGCATTTCACCTAGGCTGACTTTGTTTCTCCCCTACTGAAACATAAGCTTTTGAAGGCATAAACATCTTGTTTTTGACTATTCCACACCTCAGCCTGGTATAGAAGCCCTGGAAAATAGTAGTTGTTTAATAAACATCAATTTTCTTAAAATGACCTGTTAAAATCCACTGCAGCATTGCTCATCATGGCAAATGACTGGAGACAAACTAATTGGCCATCAGTAGGGTACACAATAGAATACTATGTAACCATACAAAAGGAGACACCTCTTCATGTACTGATATAGAATAATCTTCAAGATATATTGTTAACTGAATAAAAGGCAAGTGCAGAACTGTAGAATATGCTTCTACCTGTATGAAAAAAAATGTGTGTGTGTGTGTGTGTGTACATAAGTAAATGTTTGTAATGGCATAGAATATTTCTATGCAAACGTGTAAGACACTGATTACAGTGTCTACCTCTGGATTGTTTGAGGACCAATGGAAGGAGGGAGACTTATGGAGACAATTTTTACCTTATTCTCTTCCTTACCCTTTGAATTTTGTGCCATGTGCATGTATTACCTATTCAGGATAAATAAATAATTTTTGTCATGCATCTATTGCATGAGAGAGGGAAAATATTGAGTTATTGTTAAGTATTGACATAAATTTCTTTTTCAGATTAGCTAGAAAATACCCTGATGAATGTAACATGATTAGTCAGTGCTCATATACAAACAAAGCTGTGGTTCTGATCCAAATGGAATAGGCTCTGGCTCTGAAGGAAATATAAAAGTAATAACAACAAATATTTATATAGCTTTTACTCTGTGCCAGACACTCTTCAAGGTACTTTATATTCATTCATTTAATCCTCACAATATCACTATGAAATGGATATGTAGTACTACCTTCTCAATTTTAAAAATGAGGACACTGGGGGGTTCAGTAGGCTGCCCAAGAACACACAGACAGTAAGTGGCCAGAGCAAGAATTTAAATGCAGGGAATCCATTTCCAGGGCCCATGCCCCTAACCATTATACTATGCTGCTGGTACCAAGGCAGAGTAATGACAGCTAGGGGACTCTGCCTGCTGTATCACCAGCACCTAACGGTTCATAAATAATCAATAAACACATTTGATAAGTGGGTGAATAAATAAAGGGATGTGTGGATGGGTGAGCAGATTGGAGAGTGGATGGGGGTGGTAAAGGGATGGGGAATAGATGGGTCATAGGTACATGGGTAGATTGTGGAAAGAGTAAGGCTTTTTTATCAGATAGATCTGGATTTAAAACCTGATGCTGCCCTTTATTTAGCCCTGAGTGAGATACTTAAACTCTCTCTCATGTTGCCAAGTTGGACTAGACAATGAACTCTCTGGGAGGGCAGGGATATTTTTCTGTTTTATCCCTTGCTCCAGCCTCAATGGCTAGAAGAGTACCTGGACATAGTAGGTGCTCAGTGAATATTTGTTGCATGAACAAAAAAAGTGTTGACATTAAAACCCATTTTGTAGGGGCTAATGTGAGGATTATTTAAGATAAAAATGTAGTATAAATGGCATATAGCAGGCGAGTTTTCCTTCCCTTGCTTACCACTAAATTTACCTTATGAAGGTTGCAGAAGGCACACTTAACTGAAATTGGGATATGTGGATTCTTTTCTCAGTTACCAAGTAGCCATGTGATCTTGTGTCAAGTAACCCCTCTTTCTGATTCTCAGTTTTCACAATCTATGAGTGGTATTGAAACATTTTATGTGGGAAGTAGGGGAAATGTAGGGCAAGAAAAACCCTTCTCCAAATCTTAAGCAGCAACCCAACATATACAGCAAAAACCCAGGTGCTCTTGATAAATCATAGGGTGGGAGACCCACACTCCTGCCTACCACTGCCCATCCACTCCCCTCAAGGCAGTGCCATGGGAACCCTAGGGCTCTGAGGCAAGTGTCTGCAAACCTTGCCTGCAAAAGGAAAATAGTAAATATTTTAGGCTTTGCGGGGTATATAGTCTCTGTCATAACTACTCAACTCTACCTTTGTATCATCAAGGCAGAATGGGCATGGCTGTGTTCCAATAAAACTTTACTTATGGACACTGAAATTTGAATTTCACATAAATTTTCACATGATTTCATATATGTGTACTACAAAATATTCTTCTTTCAGTGTTTTTTCTAACCATTTAGAAATGCCAAACCATTCTTAGCTCACACACCAGATTTGATTTGCAGGCTGTGGTTTGCTGCCCCCTGATCTAAAGTGTTGTGCTAAATTATTTCCAAGGTCATACAGAAGAAACATGAGTATTGTATAAAGTAAAGCCTGAAACTATACTGTTGTCTTGGAAATTCTAGATAGTAGATAACAGAGTAGACTGGGTCTGCTCTAGGTTAGGAGACAGCCTCACAAAGGAGGTCCATCTCAAGTTTTGCTCCCACCCACTTACTTTCCCAGACTGAACTGCCTTTTAAAATACTTAGTAGTTCATCTACTGTTAGAATTTCAACTGTTTCCAATGCTTCCCAATCCTCCTCTGATCTCAATATACAGATTATCAACTGCCTATTGGATAGCTCCTATATGAGGCTTGTCCAAGCATCTCAGACTCAACATGGCTCAGACTGTACTTGTCCTTGACCCTCTCCACCCCTTCCCTAAATGTTGTTCCTCATTTTTCATTCCCCATCTCTGTAAAGGATATCACCATCCACTTGGTCCCATAAGGAAATCATTGGGAGGAAGCAATGAACTAGGGTATGTCAAGCCTTGATTGGTCATTCACCAGATTGATGACAGCATTTTAACTACAGGCCACATTTTACCATTAGCCAATCCCCCGGGCCATGGCTCATAGTCTAAAACTGAGTTCAAGCCCTTAGATTCTTTGTATACTGGCAGACATACATGTGGATTAACTATGACATTGACTATTGGTCGCCTCCCAACAGCTATTGTCTCCCCTTCTTCCTTTTTATCAGAAACCTCATCCCAGATTCTTAGCTGTGCACACTGCCACCCAGTTTACATGACTACATTTCTAAGTTTCCCTGGCAGTTGGGAGGATCCATGTGTCTCAGTTTTGACCAGTGAACTGTAAGTAGAAGTATTAAATAGGACTTTTAGAAAGACTTCAATTCAAGGAGGGTCCCTCTTCTTTTGCCTTCCCTTCCAGCAAAAATGTGGCTGTTAATGGGTGTTCTGGAGCTTCAACACCCACCTTGGACTATGAACCAACCTCAGGAATAAAAGCCAAATGCTGGGGATCGTGGAGCAGAAAAGTCCTAAAGACTTCCTGAAGCTGCCACACTAGCCCAGGTAGGCCTATCTCCTGACTTCTATGTGAAAGAATAAAATTATGTTTTAAACCAGGGTACACAGATCTCTTTATTTCATAGCAGAATCAAATAAACTATTCCATTTGTCAGTTGGACATTCCATCTTGCTTGTTCAGAGATTTCCATCAACTCTAATGTGGCTTTTATAAATGTCACATGAAATTTAGTCCACAATTTTATATTCTTCTCCGAAGCAGTGGCATACCAAGGGTTGGGCAATAGGAGAGGACATTCCTTACTGCAGGCAATGAAGGATTACACTATCTATAGATAATTTTTTTTTAAGACTAAAAGTCAAACTGTTTTTTATTATCACCAACCATAACCAGCAATTTTAAACAATGTCAATAATAAAATACTTCTCTCTGAAAAAATCTTTTGTTGACCGAAGTTCTAAGGAATTCAGATTAGTACCTTTTATTACTTATCCTTTAATAACATTGTAGTCCACATCAAATTTGATTCAGAGAACTTACAGTTACACAGTTGCCACCCCTCCCCCCAGGCTTTACATGTGTTCCTTCAGCTCCTTTCACTTCCTAAAGGTATAGAATCATTCAAGGTAGCTTTGGGTGCACTTTGTGTCTGAAATCCCTCTGGTATGATATGTTTCAGTATTTAAATAGTAGGTTCAAAGTAAACAATGATAGCACAGTGATTGTAAAGTCAAAGTAACAGAATATAAGTTAATTCCAATCAGTCATTCTATGTAACCATTTGTGCTTAAAATCCAAAACAGTAAAAATAATACAAACTTCAAGGTGTAGTATTTTTGTTCCATAAGCACACATTTTAGATCATATATGAGATAACATTGAATTTGAATATCTTTAAGATTTATTCCCTTTTCATTGTTAATTATTTGAAAATTTAAAAATAAAGAAAATCATTTTGTCATATAGAGGAGAGAGTATTAAAAATTGTCCATTTCACATATCATATATGCTAAGTATACCGCTCCAAAGTACTTATACATAATTTTCTTCCCCCAGATCCCAGAAAACAAGGAACTGGATCATTGGTAGTCCATGCAGAACCACCAACCCTCAATTAGCCCACCAGAGGCCAGGAGCCCAAAGCAGATCATTAGATCATTGACTTAGATATAAAATGCTTTTGCATGCACCTAGCCCCACACTCAGCCATCTGATTCTCAGATGGGGGGTCAGAAAGGAGAAAGACACAGACCATCTACAAACGATGCTGGGTACAGCTCTTTCATAAAGATTATCATCACCGTGGTCCAAGCCACTATCACCTCTAACCTGAACTATTCTAAGAGCCTTCTCACACCCCTTTCCTTTGCCCCACTACAGTCTATTCTGTTAAAATTTAAGTCAGATTGTTTCCCTTATCTGTTTAAAACCTTTCAAAAACTACCAGTCTCACTCAGGTTAAATGTCCCCAGGACACTACCTCTTTGCTGTTCCTTGAACAAACCACTGTGCTCTCTTTTTGGCTGTTTCTTACACCCAAAATAGTCTTCTAAACATCTGCATAAAGCTTGTTCCTTCATTTTCTCACATCTCTTTTCAAATGTCCCTTAATCAGAGAAGCTCTGACTGGTCTGTCTAATATATAATCCTACCCCCATCTCTCTCTATTCTCATACCAGGTTTTTTTGTTCTTTTTAGCACTTGCACCTCCTTACATATGGTATATTCATTTATGTAATTGTTCAGTGAATCCCTCAACCCTCATAATGTAAAATCCATAAGAATGGGGAATTTATTTTTGTTCACTGCTGTCTTCCCAGCACCTAGATCAGTGCCAACTAATAGCAGTACTCTACAGTTCTGTTGAATAAATTAATGACCTCAGTAGTGCCCGTGAGAGTACTTTATCTCCATTTTATGGATGAGAATACTGAGGATCAAAGAAGTTTGACAATTGGCAAGTGTTTCAGAGCTGAGAAGTATAAAAGCCAGGCCCTTGACCTCAAACTTGTGACTCTGAGCCCAGCATTCTTTCCAATCTAAAATCCTGACTGATGTTTTACTTTGAAGGACCTTCATTTACATTTGACACTTGCAGTTACAATAATCAAATATCCTGAAAAGAAAATTCATTGTTATGAAAAGCTCAATATGAATTTCAAGCACTTTGGAAATGAAAGAACAAGGAGCAAAGACCTTTTGACTAGCCGCATTATCAAATGGTGGCTAGATATACACTCCTTACTTGTTTCCATAATGAGCCACTAGTTAAATTTTACCCAACAGTCCTTCCAAGAATCTGAGAACCTCAAACCTGGAAGGAATTTGGGTGAACATTTAACAGGTGAGAAAACTGAGGCCCAAAGTATTCCTATCAAATAGTAGCAGGATCAAGATTAGAGATTTCCTGCCTTCCTGGATAGAGTTTACCACTCCTATGTCTTGAATTCTGGAAAACGGTTAAATAAATGCTCACATCATATAATATTCACCACTTCAGTTCCCTAAAAGTATTATGAAATTTCCCCATCAATTAATCTTTAATTATGTAGTCTCCACAAGGTGTCAGTCTCTCTTCTCTCACATGCAATTGGCAAAACTTCAGATTTCTCCATTAACTTAATCTGTTGTCAATGGATGGCTCTGGACCCTATACTAGGATGCTAGGAGGGAGGTCTCACCCAGACCCAGCTGCCAGAAGTACCAGAACTGGCATGTTTCTTTTCCCCTCAGGCAAATTTCCTGACAGTCCATCCTAAAGGAAGTTCTTTCCCAAGATTATGACCCTTTCTCCTTTTCTCCCTTTTTCAGCACCATTTGAACTGATGATTCTGTGGAGCAATGGGGAGGGACAGTACAGAGACTAAGGAGACTCCTGTGCTAGATTCACCTTTGTTTTCATGGAACTGTGTGGCCCTGGGCAAGTTACTCCTACACTCTGGGTCTCAGATTTCCTAGATGGACCACAGGACTTGAAGGTCTTTTCCTGCTCCAACCTTTTCTGGTTCTACAAGCATTTGAAATAGCTCTGATGGGACCCCAGAGTAAGAGGGAGTCTGGGAAGAAGAGTCTCTTGAAGCCCTGACATATAGAAAAATAAACTGGATGCCTTCAAACCACTGAAACAGAAGTCTAAGGAAACCCTGAGGATGGGTAGAGGACAGCTCCTCTGAGTACAGTCCTAGCCCACACCAGATTCCCTCCTCCCCTCCAGAGCAAGAGGAAAAAAAAAGAGTTAAATGTCAATTTTTGCCTGCTTCAGGCTACTTTCCTTCAGCTGTGGGTTGTGGGTGGCAGTGCAGAAGTGTGGGCTGGCATGCCATCAGTGTCTGCTGACCCGACCCAACTGCCCTCCAAACCTTCTTGCCCTTGCCTCCCAGCTGAGGACAACGGCATGGTTGCCTCTCACTCCCCAGAGACCCTGACCAGACTTGAGCTACCCTAGGCTGAGTCAGAGAAACATCAAAATGCAGCCACCACTTCCTCTCTGCAAGGGAAGTCATTCCAAGGTCTCCAGATGGAGAAGGGAACACCATGGCATAAAATAAACTGTTGGATAATGACTCTAAACACACACACAAGCACACGTTCCTTAGGTGGGGATGGGGGGAGGAAAGAGCTCTCCTAACTGAATGGGTTCCAGACCCACTTCCAGGATGGGGGTTTCTGCAGCTGTTTATCCTTGACAAAGCTCCAAGTATGGACAGAGTAACCACAGTCCAGGCAAGGGAGGGCTACAGGGCTCCCTCATGCAGCTTCCCTAAGACTGGCTGTCTGGCCCTCATGCCCCCACTTGCCAGGATGAGGGGGTATACTTAGCCTACTTGGGGGACCATGCACGTCTCCCATACTGCCTGCCCCTTCCACAATCCCAGGATTTGTGACAGCCCCCAGCCTTCCCAAACCCACACTAGCTCACTTGCCTTCTGTGAACCTCACTGCTCCCAGAGAGCCCCTCTGCCAGCCCCCTTGCCTCTCTGGCCCTTCCAAAGTGACCCCCATTCACATCCCATCCCAATCTCTGGGGTGCGGTAGGAATGCAGAGGAGGATAGAAAGGGGCTGTCTTCCTCAGGCGGCAAGCCAGGGCTCCTAAAATGGCCACAGAAAGCTCGCTGGTGTCTCAAGGACGGTGGGGAGGGCGGTGGGCAGAGACTAGGGGGCTAACTGCATGGCGGCTCATGTAGGAGCGGGCTGGGGGACTGAGACTCAGGCAGGGGAAGCTGGGGTTATGTGCACTCACCATTCCTGACCCACCCCTTATCCACTGCATGGTGCCCGCGAAGTCCGGCTTCTCTGAGGCCCGGGTGGCTGGCGCGGGTTGTCTCAAGCTGGCTGGGATGGCAGGGCTGGAGCGAGTGAAAGCCCCAGCGCCCCCTCTGCGTCCCCTCCTCCACAGCCCTACAACCCAGTCCCCTCCGCCCCAGACCTCGCCTTCAATAAGGCTGTTCCATTCTATCCGGCAGGCTCTGCCTCTCTGCCCCTCAGCTCCGGAGGTGCGTGGCTGGGAGAGGCGTGTGTGTGTGTGTGTGTGTGTAGGGGGTGGGGGGAGGATTACTAACTGACTGCTTTTGCCCCACGCCAAAGCTTGAGAACTGGGAGATGGGTGCAGGGGGAGGATGTGGGTGAATAACCTCCGCCTGGGAGAAGGCTGCTGCCACCTCTGGCTGACTCCCGCTGCACTGGAGTTAGATGCTGTTTATTATGGGGCTCCCCAGTTGTGTCCAGTCAGAGAAAAGTCCTGTCCAAAGTTGCCAGAGGTGTTGAGCCAACCCTCTGGAATAATAATATACTGCCCTAGGGGAGTCATGCTAAGACTTTCCTGCCTCGCTTCCCCCAGCCCTCCCTCTGCTTATTCCACTGGGGTCTTCTCTCCTGTACTCTCTTGGGGCTTTCATCCTCATTATAACTCTCATTTCTCAGAACAACCCTGTGGAGGCAGGCATTAGTATCTTCATTTTACAGTTAAATAAATGGAGGCTTAGAAGATGGAAGGGACCTGTCTAAGGTCACATAAAATAGATAAAGCCTCAACTTCACCCCCTGCATCTTTCCAAGCTTCCTTTTGCTAACACACGCACACACACACACACACACACACACACACACACACACACACACACACACCATTCTAGGATTTTCCCTCACAAAAGAATATGAAAAGTAGCTTGTTGATGGATGAATTTTCCATTTGCTTATTTGGCTGAGAATGACTCAAATGAACATCAGCAAAACAGGCAAACGGAGAAACCACCCACCTCTTCATGATGCCCCTAACTCTGGGCAAGGCAACCCAGGCTAGAACCTTTGCATCTGCTGAGAGTTGAAGCTGTTGGTCATATCCACACCCATTATTAGTCCATATAGTCCTTACAATAACCCTTTGATGTGGACATGACAGAGAGTGTTAATTAGCCCCCTGTTACAGACCTGAACATTGAAGCCCAGAGATTGAAAGACATTTTTCCAAAGTAGCACAGCCAAACAAGGCAAGAATCCAAGGCTCCTGACCCACAAGGCAGGTCATGCAAGAATGGGATTACAAAAACAGAGACTGTATCTTCAACAAGAGGGAATTAAAATATGACATCAGAAAGAAGTGCCTTAAGATGATTGGTATGAAGACATCACCTTCGTGCTACACATACACCCTTACTGTCCTCTACTTCCTAGCAAATTCTCCCCACTTTATCCAAGCCATTGTTGTGGCCAGAGCTGGCCAAAGATAGAAGCAACTACCTTGATGAGCACCAAGTTATGGGAGATGTACAAGCAGAAGCTGAATGGTCATTTGGCAAGGGATTTCTGAACCAAATGGGAGCTTAGCTTGAGTGATCTTTCAACTTCTTCTTAAGTCTAATAGTCCAATAATCAGAGATTCTACAATGGTCTCCTCACTTTCTCACTTCTGGTCCTTCACTTACATCTAGCCTCCTGGATACACCTCCCCTGCCAACCAGCCCATTCAAACTTTCATAACTGTTTCATGACTCAAGATCTCTTTAAGACCTGGCACTAAAAACAACACTTCTAGGAAGCTTTCTTGGAATACTGCAGGCTTTATCATCTTTCATCTAATTCCTACAGCATTGCCATTTAGCCTTCTCAATTGAAAATGGTCTTTTACTTACAAGTTGATACAGGTAAAATGTGTCCCCCAGATAGTCATATATTGAAGTCTAAATCCCCAGTGCCTCAGAATGTAACTGTATTTGGAGATACGGCCTCTAAAGAAGTAATTATGTTAAAATAAGGTCATTAAGGTGGGCCCTAATACAATATGTCTGATGCTCTTATAAGAAGAGGAAATTTGGACACAGATGGATATGGAGGGAAGACCATCTGAAGACAAAGGGGGAAGGCAGTCATCTACAAGCCAAGGAGAGAGGCTTCAGAAGAAACCACCTTGCTTTTGGACTTCCAGTCTTCAGAATTGTGAGAAAATAAATTTCTATTGTTTAAGCCACCCAGTCTGTGGTACTTTGTTATGGCAACCTTAGTGAACTAGTACACATTTTCTTGTCACTTAAATGGAATTACAACCTTTTTTTTTTGAAACAGGGGACAGTGAATTACCGTGGTATCTCCTACAACAGTGACTGAAACACAGGAGCCATCCAATAAAGACTTGGATTTTTTTTGATGGATGCATTCATTCAACAATATTATTGAGCCCTTATGTGCCAAGCATCATGAGAGATGCTCAGGATACAAGGAAAAGCTTATTAATGGACCTTATAATTTACTTGGAGTAGAGGAGAAACAGACAGTAAATAAGTAAACAAGATAATCAAAAGTTGTGATATATACTGTGAAGTATATAAATCAATTTATATGATAGTGAGTAGCCCTGGGATTATAGACATTTTCTATAGCAATCATGATCCAGTCAGTAAAATAGAAACCACCCTAGATCATTTAAAGAAGAACATTTAATATAGAGAAAACATCACACCAACAGAGCTAAGAAGCCAAATGAGGACTAGTGAGACAAGCCAGCATTTAGGAATGACAGAAAACTGTTACCACTCCTAGGGCTAGATGGATAATGGGAAAAGTAATGTTATCAGAGCCCAGAAACTGGTACTAAACTGAAGCTAAAAGCATGGGGTGGGTGTATGGTGCAGGTGCTATGAATGAAGGAGTTGCTCAACAGAAGCTTGAGTTATGGAGGAGATACAACCATTTCCAGAATTGCACTTCTCTGAAGCATGGATTGGAAGAAATATCCTTTCTTTTTCCTCCTCCTACCCACCAATCTCCTGCAGGTGTCTTCCACTGGACAACAGAAGTGAGACAGCACAGGAGCCTTAGAAATTTGGTTTGCAAAAGAGTGGGAAATGGATCTGAAACCAAACAGCCCTATGTTGATATATATGCTAGGGACTCTTGCAGAAGAGCAGATGTTGATCTCAGAGACATAGAGACTATATTGTATTTAGTGTGTTTTGAGTGCCTTTTTGCCTAGAAGTATATGAGCAATTAGAGGCAATATAATGTAGTATGTAGGAGTCCAAATTCTGGAGCCAGAACTGCTTGGATTCAATTATTGGTTTTGCTACTTACTTGGGCAGGTTATTTAATGTTCTGCATCTTGATAGTTTCGTATCTATGGAATACGACTAATAATAATACTTACGTCATAAGATTTTTAGGCAACTTTGATGAATCTGTCCATGGAAAGAAAGCACTTAGCTTAGGGCCTGGCAATATGTAAGCATTCAGAACAGGATAATAGAAATCTGGAAAAGGAGTTTCCACAATCTCTGTGCCCAAGAGTTCTCCCTTGAAGCCCATGATCTCCCAGAAGCCTATTTGGTACTTAGGGTGGCACCAGCTGTTAGTGGATGAGTACCAAATGCTGAGGAGCAAGACAGTTTTAGTTATGTCCTCAGCCTAACACATTCTCTTTATTTGAGTCCCTAGAAATTCAAGAAGCTCAGCAGCAGGCTTCTGAGGGCAGAGACATCAGCCCAAGCTGGTTCCTACATCCTATGGCTGTTTTGTGCATAGCTAAGTAAAGAGCTGAATTCACTACCAGAGAGCAACCTGGGGAAAGTAAGTACCTAGATTCTCTGTGTCTCAGGTTCCCCAATCATACCATAAACACACTAATTGTTGTTTACCTAATAATGTTAAGTGATCACTTATCCATAGATATCAGAGTTGGCAAGGCTTTTAAAGATATCTCCTCCAACATTCTCATTTTATACATGAGAAAATATAGCCCTCAGAAATAAAAGGGACTCCCAAAGTCACAAAGTAAGTAAGTTAGTGGCTGAGCTGGAATGAGAACTCAGACCCTTGATTCTTGACAGTGAGTGGAATGCAGTAGTGAAAAAGGATAAAAGTTTAAAGTACACAACTACTACAATGCTAGTATTGGGAGCCCAAGGCTAACCTCTACATATAACCTGTATTGTCTTGACAAAATGATGTTCAGTAGATAGATTATTATCTATTCTTTTTCACTTATTAACTCAATAAACATGTACACCTACTGTGTGCCAGGCACAGTTTTTAAGCACTGATTAACCAGCAATGAATGAGAGAGACACCATTCATGTCTTCATTTCTATCCAATAAACAAGTAAATAAGGTAAATAAATATGCTAATAGAGATGGTGACAAGTGCTGTGAAAAAAAGTGAAAGGATACAAAGTAATTTAGGAGGAGGGTAAAGGACTGAGATAAAGAAGCCTTCTCTTTAATCAAGGGTCTGAGTTCTCATTCCAGCTCAGCCACTAACTTACTTACTTTGTGACTTTGGGAGTCCCTTTTATTTCTGAGGGCTATATTTTCTCATGTATAAAAGGAGATGACATTTAAGTTGAGGCCTACAGGCTTAAAGTGAGCCAACCATGTAAAGAGGTAGGGGTAAAGTATTCCAGTAATAGAAAAAAGTCGATAGATGTCATCCCAAATAAGCTAACACAGGAAAGAATTTAAAGCAAGATGTCAGTTCAATAAGAAAAGCATGTATAGGTATACATCTAAATATAATCTAGCTCAGGCTTTGAGAATAAAAATCCAGGTGGATGGATTCTCATGGTCATTTAGTTGCTTGCTACGTGGGCCTTAGACCAGAAGCATCAGCATTACTCAAGAGTTTATTAGAAATGCGGAATTCTAAGCCCACCCCAGACCCACTGTCTCCACATCAGTATTCTCACAAAATCTCCAGTGATTCACATGACATTAAAGTATGAAAATCCCAGCTCTAGACCAAACTACTATCACTATATTGGAGTCATTGAGATAACTTTCTTTTCCCAGAAAAGAATAGGAAACATCTTCATCTATATTTGGAAGCATAATAGAGATGTTGAGGACAGACAGGGTTCCTGATTTGGAGAAGAAAGTTTGCTGGGCATATAGGCTACCATTTCTTTGTGGAAGTATCAGCTAGGAAAGTCATTCGCCTGGGAACACAATTCCTCATCCTGAAGTTTCCCAAGCAGCAACCTGACCTTGCAGACCTAGGCCAGAGAAGAAACCCAATAGATCCTGGAGACAACTTGAAGCAAGCTCTTAAAGCAGCTTCAAGTAGCTCAGGAAAAATCAGGAAGGAAGTGGCTGTACTTACCTTTCTTCAGGTGTCTTAGTCAGAGCCCAGGGTCAGGATAAGATGCTGCTCAACAGGCTGCTAGGAAAGTACCACCCTGGAATGTAGAGGCCTTGGCCCAACAGCCTCCTGCCAAGGCCGCTTCAGCTTGATCATAGGGACCAGCCAGATGCAAAGCCTGTTCCTTCCTCTGTTTTAGGGGCCCATAAATTACTTTCCTCTTTTCTAAGGTCTCCATGGGCTCTTTACTCTCAAGTTTATATAAATGAAGTGACTTTAAGCTTACCTCATCCACCCCTTTCCCTTGCACTCACCCCTTTCCTCTTTACCTCCCTCTCCTCTTTCTCCCATGCCATGTCTTCAGCCTCAAACAACTTCCTGTCTATCTAAGGAATTTGCTTTCCAGTCCACTACTTATTTTCTATACAAGGGCAGGAGCTGATATAAATGTCTGAGGAGTTTCAATCAAAGAGAAGATTAACCCCCATCTAGGTAGAGGTGTTGCTAAACTACTTGGGTGGATTCAGGACCTACAAATAATACAAACAATATGCTCAAAGATTCATTTGCAAGCCAAACTCACATGTTAATGTCCAAATTTATGAAGGGATGAACTTCCCATCATTGAAGGTATCCAAGCAAAGTCTGGATGAGTACCTGCCAGAGATACTGCAGAATGAATCTTCCGTCAGTGGAAGACTGCACTAGAGAACCATGCAAAAACTAGTGAGTCAAGACAAGAAGAGCACTGGACTGGGAGTCAGGTGACTGCTAAGTTTCAGTGTAACCTTGGACAAACCATTAAGTCTCTTCATCTGTCAAATGGTGTTGTCAGAGTCTCTCAACACTTTTTCACCTGTGCTTTTACAGAGTGTAGGGAGGGTACTTCAGAGGCCATTTCTTGTCCTGGGGCACATGGGGGAGGCTGAGTGGGAGGATCTTTAGGCCCCACTTCAACCGGAATGGTTCTCCTTTCATCTGCCTAATACTCTAAGCTTCCAGGTAAGATTCTGATACAACAAAGAGTCCCTGCTGCTAAAAACAAACAAACAAACCCAGACTACATCAGAGATTATAAACAGAAAGTCTGGCCAGCAGGCCACCACAGTGCTTTAAGTTTGTTGAATGTTAAACATATTTTTAAAAGGATCAGGATATTTCATATAAAATCTGGAATTCCAGATTCTCTTGAAACATCAGAAGGTCTGGCAGTCCTGGGCATGTATGTCTACCTTAAAATTAGCTGTAGCTGCATGGCAGCTGCCTCCTGTAGGGCCAGAGCTCCTACATATTGGGCCCTTCCTAGCCTCTGCAGACATCTCAGTGATGATCTCTGCCCTCCAGGGCTCTCTGACTTCCAGTTTCTTTACCCCTCACAGTTCCAGGCAAACCCAGAATGGGTTGATGTAGGAACGATGATCTCTGCCCTCCAGGGCTCTCTGACTTCCAGTTTCTTTACCCCTCACAGTTCCAGGCAAACCCAGAATGGGTTGATGTAGGAACAGTTATGTCTACAGAAGGATGTAGTTTAGCCAATTAATGCTTTTCAAACTTTAGTGTGCATGGATGTTCTTATTGAAATGAAGATTCTGATTCAGTAGGTTTGTAGTTGGACCTGAGGTTCTGCATTTTCAACACACTCCCAGGTGATAGGGATGTTACTGGCCCATGGATTACACTTATAAAAGTGAGAGGCCAGTAGAAAGAGCAAAGAAGTGAAGAACAAGAGCCATGGCCTCCAGCCCCAGCTCTCACTGACCTTCACTGCGCTGGAGAAACTGCTAAACCATCTGCTCAATGGATCTGCTAAGCCATTCTCCAGGGAGATGGTGAAAAGACAAGAGACTCCTCCAGCCCAAGGAGTGCTTGACCAGGACAAGCATTACAGAGGAAGCCAGCAAGGTATCTATTTAATGGGAGGTGACGTTCCTTCTAGGCCACCTGGACCCCCCCAACTTGGGATGGCTTGAGCCATCTCCCAGGTTCCAAGTGCTGACTCCTGAACTCCCAGGGAAACTTGTTTTGCTGTGAAGGCACAGAGGAGGGTCAGAGAGAGAAGAGAGAATAGAAAGGAGATGAAGAGGGGGAAAAAAAAGAAGAGAAAGATGGAGAGGAAATATGAAGAGGAGTAGGAAAGGGAGAAAAGAGGAGAGAAAAGAGAATGAACAGACTGAGGGATAAAATGGAGGGAAAAGAAGGAGGAAGAGGTGGAGTAGATGAGGAAAGATGAGAAAAGAGAAAGCAGTGGGAGGAGGAGAGAGAGAAGAGAAAGGAATATGAAGGGGAGGAGGTGAGTTTAAGAGATCAAGGCTGAGGCTCTTTCTAAAGGCTCTTTCCTTGCTAGACTTCTCCATCCTGATCTGGCCCCTTCTCACAGTAGGACATCCTCACAGTGGGATCCTGGGGTCCCTTTCCAGCTCTAAAATTCTATGATCTTCCAAAATGCTATGGCAACAGGACAATCTGGCTCCATCCAGCCTGGCCTCCTGGCTTGCCTATGATGAACTGTCTCTCCTCACCCATTGCACAGCAGGAGCCACCCATCCACACCCATGCTTCCTCTTCCTGGTATGGATGGATTCAGAGTTTATCATGCTACTGGGGAAGCCCTGGGGTGAGAGGCAAACCAGGGAGGAGAGAAGGCGTCTCCTCTACACACACACATGTACAATTAGCTGCAAAGTCCTGTTGCTTCTACCCCTATGGCATTTCTTTTCTGTGTCCCTACCTTTCCATACCCATAATCACTGTTCTAGGTCAAGCCCTCATTTATATCTCTCCTGGGCCATCACATCAGCCTCCTAAGTGCCCACCTACCTCCAGTTTTGCTGCCCTCAAATCTATTCTCACAGTTGCCAAGTGAGAACCCTGAAGCATTGCTTGATCCTCTGATGACACACTTTTAATTATTCCCATTACCTACAAGATGATGTTCAAACTTTTTAACAAGATATTAACAAACCTCCACAACCTGGCCCTAAATCCTCTTCTAAATACTTTTTAATTTCTCTACATATACATATTTTCCAGTTCACATGCTTTGTTTTGTTTTATTTTAAACATCCTCTGAGAGTTATTTTCCCCACACTTCTGCTTCTTTAAGTTCTAGCCATCCCAGTCTGCCTCAAAAGCCAACCGTTTTATAAAGCTTCAACCCAGGTTGAAATACATCTCCCTTTATCTGCAGCTCATGACATTTTGCTGGCACTCTCTTAATGCTACTTCCTACTGCTTGCTTTATGTAGTTAGCTGTTTATGAGCTTGCTTCCCCCATGTAATTTTGCTTCCCCATAGCCTCTGGCAGAGCACCTAGAGTTGAGGGCCTCAGGAAATGTTTGCTGAATGAATTGATGTTCAGAGAAGGGAGAAAAAAGTGCTGCACTTGGGTTCAGAGGAGGGCAGAGCAGATTCTGAGAGGGGCAGAGTGAGCCATGCAGTGTCCAACTGTCACCTAGCACTCTGAGACCTGCTAAGGGTGCCTCTATCACCCTCATCCATGCCTCTCTTGATTTTTCACATTCCACAATTAGAATGACCCCCTTTGGGGCTGGAGACATTTTGGAGGTCTCCAAGAAATACAAATAATCTTGAAAGGGGGCACCCACCCTAAAGCAGTGATTTTCAAAGGGTAGTTTGCAAATCTTTAATAAATGGTGAAGTGGATCCATTTGGGTGGTAAAATCAATTAGGTATGTCCTGATCGGCTATTTTTTTTTATTGGAGAAAAAATACCAGACTACAAAGAAAATAGTAAGGGTATTATTCCATGAAAAGTTTGTTTCAATTTTGTATATTAGATATGATGTAGAATATGTATATTTTAATGTGGGTGCCAGTCAGAACAATGTGAAATATGCTATCCTAACCCAACATCAGCTAGAAGCAAGGTAGATACTGGAGCTAGTTACTTTATCTTTCTGGATCTCAGTTCTTCATCTGGAAAACAGAAATAGTAAGGGCACCTATATCAAAGAAGTTGCTGTGAGGAGTAAACAAGTGAATACACACAAAGCCCTTAGCACAGTGCCCTGGCACCTGTTAGTTCTGACGATGGTGATTAACTGTGGGGTGGAGGTAGAGGTAATGTTGAGGGATTTCATTAAGGACCTCTAAAGAGAGTGAAGGACCTTGCCAGACCTGTTGTAGACCACGTGAACTGAAACCCATATACAATGGGTACAGATATGATGCAGACTATATAGCCAGGCACATACACACAAACATACACACACATAGCCCCACACCACCTTTAGTCTCTACCAGCAGCCAGGTGTGCCTGCAACTTCATTCCTGTAAGGAATCTGAGCCTGTCACAGAGCAGGGTGTTGGGGGCTGCCCAGGATAGTCAAGGGGGAAGAGGGGCCTGGGCTGGGGGGCCAGCTGTGGAAGCAGTGAAAATATCCCAATCTCCAAAGCCCAGAGCCTAGATTGAAAGAGCCTCATGAAATGTTGGCAGCCAGATAAATGAATTACAGGTTAGCATAAGATCACTTGCTTATTTTCCATCACTCTTTCTCTCCTTTTGGGATGTGATTCCTTTGTGATGCCTCTGGGTCTTCTCAGTGTGACTAGGTCTATTTTATATTCTTGGGGAGAGGGAAAGCAAAATAAAGAGGCAATGGGGGAGAGGAGTTCTTTCAATTTATTTATTAAAATAAAGATGTAATGTTGGGGGGGGCACAGGGAGGGCTGTACAACTCAGAGAAGACAAGTAGTGATTCTATAGCATCTCACTACGCTGATGGACAGTGACTGTAATGGGGTTGGTGGGTGGGACCTGATGAACGGGTAGTTTAATAACCATAATATTGCACATGTAATTGTAGATTAATGATACCAAAATAAATTATTAAAAAATATATTTATTGGGTACCTTCTATATGCTAAGCACTTCCTATTCCTAGCATTGGGGATACTTTGGTGAATAAAACGTCAAAATCCTTACTTTCATGGAGCTTATGTTCTAGTAGGGAGAGACAGCAAAGAAACGAACAAATATATACATTTATGGTATGACAGATGGTTATAACTGCTGTTGGGGAAAAAGAATCAGAGAGAAGGATGGGGATAGCAAGTATGCAGGTTTTCAAGGGATAGTTAGGGACAGTATCACTGAGAAGACATGTAAAGAGACCTGATTGGGGCGAGAAGCAATGCAGACATCTGAGGCCAGAGTGTTCCAGGTGAAAGGAATAGCCTGCAAGGCCTTAAGGCTAGAGTATGCTTGGTGCCTCTGAAGAAGAGAGGGGAGGATGGTGTGGCTGGAGAACAGTGAGCACTGGAGACTGGTGGGAGATGGGGTAATGAGAGCCTGACCATGTAGGGTTTTAAAGATAGCTGTGAAGATTAGGCTTTTATTCTAAGATGGGAAACTAAAGGACTTTGAGCAAAGGAGTGACATGTGACATCATTTAACTTAAGTTTTAGCAAGCTCTCTCTGCTGTGTAGAGAACTGATTGTAGGGGGTTAAGGGAGGAAACAGAGCAGTAAGGAGAATAATGCAGTACTCCTAATGAGAGATAACTGTGGTTTAGACTAGGGTAGTAGGTAGTGAGACGTAATCAATTCCACATGAATTTTGAAGGTAGAACCAACAAGGATTTCCTAGGGGATTAGATGTGGGGTGTGAGAGAAAATAAGTTACTAAGGATTTTGTTCTGAGAATCTATAAGGAGGTATCTGGAAGTTACTATTAACTGAGGTAAAGAAGAGTGCAGAAGCAGATCTGGAGTTTTATATCAGTAATTCAGTTTGGGATGTATTAAGTTTGAAATGTCCATTAGATATCCAAGTAGAGATGCTAAGTAGGAAGTTAGATATATATATGTCAAAGGAAACCAGGCTGGAGATGTAAATTTGGGTGTTTTTAGTGTATAAATGTTATTTAAAGCCATGAGGTTAGATGAAATCATCAAAGAAGGGAGTACAAATGAAGAAGTCCAAGGACGGAGCTCTGAGGCCTTCCAACGTTTAGAGGCTGAGGAAAAGAGAAGAAAATAGCAAAGGAGCCTGAGAAGGAGCAGACAGTGAGGTAGGAGTGAAACCAGGAAACTGTGGGGACTTTGAAACCAAGGGAGACAGAGTTTCAAGGATGAGGGTGTGGTCAACTTTGTCAAATGCTCTGAAGAGGGGTTCTTTGAGAGACTGAGAAGGGGACTAGCTCCATGGCAAGCTGATGCAATAGCAGTAAATGTTCTTAGGGAAGAGGGAAATTTGCTCCCTAACGAACAGCTCCCTGAGTGGCCTATGTAGACACAGTGTGGCATCAAGTTTCCAGCTCAAGAGGAACACAGACTTGGGCTGGATTGGTAAGAAATCCTGTGTGTTTGGTGTGCCATCTGGGACATTTAGTGCAGAAAACAGAGAAGCTGGAGTAGTGAACCACATTGGAGAACCTGGCCCACCAGTCACAGGTGTAGAGGGAGTAGCTATCCGTAGCATAGAATAAGAAACACACTAGAGGCCTCACTCCCAAAACATCCTCTCACATTCCAAGACCAGATTCTAGGCTTTCTTATTTATTCAACAAATATTATGTGTGAGGCACTCTTCTGTGCATGCACTTACAAATAAAAAACTCAGTGAATCCTCACAACAACCCTGTGAGGTAGGTTATATAATCATCACATTTTTTTTTTTATGGATGAAGAAACTGAGGCAGAGAGAGGCTAAATGACTTGCTCAATTGCACACAGTTAATTAGAGGTGGAGCTAACATTTCAACACTGCTGTCTCCAGTGTAAATGCTCTTAACCTTAGGCACTAGTAGGTATGGACCAAATTCTTCCTGCAGCCTGTTTTGGTACATTTTTATACATTACTAAAGGGCTGTTATATTAAAAAAAGAAAAACATGCGAAGAGATCTTATGTGGCCCATAAAGTTTAAAATATTTACTATCTAGTCCTTTACAGAAAAAGTTTACCAGCCCCTGCTCCACAGTATAAAATGGGAAAGAAAATACCTCTGATTGGTTTGTGGGTAGATCAAATGATATAATTTATACAAAGCACCTGTAGGTACTCAAAGAATAGCAGAGAACTTCCTTTTAGATTTGACTCTTTCCAAGCCCCTTCACCCTCCCCTCAATCTTTGCTGAAAAGTTACTAGATATAATCAAACTAGACAGCAATAACAACCATTATTAGTTGATGTCACCCCTGAACACAACAACTAAAAAACTTTAAGTTCAATAGGGCTTCCAGTGGCCTTAAAATTTCCAAGTGAATTGGATGAAGCAAGTAGGTTCTATCTAAGGAAGTCTTGACAGCAAATGGTAACTAAGTGACTAGACACTTTTCCCAGATGACAATTGTATAGAGAGCAGATCAATATATGATAGGTTCTGTCTCCTAAAAAGTAATGCTGAAAGTAAATGTCCAGAAAGTTTTAAATAATGTAATCTTTCATTTAGCTACTACAAATAGGGAAAAAATATAGAACATCAGAACTCAGACTCCATAGAATTCTGTAGTCCAACACCTTCAGATAAATTTAGGGAATCTGAAGCCCAGGGACAGGAACATGCTTAAACATGTTCACACAGCACATCTGGGGCTAGAATCCTATTCTTCAAATGTAGCGCCATTTTCATTACACCAGTGGTTGAAAACTGGTGTCCTGGGGTTGGATTCTATATTTAGTTGGTCCAGCAAATTGTTTTAAAAAGTCAATCCAACATTTAAAAAGCAGAATATTGCACAAGAAAATATGGATTTCCAAACTCCATTGAAAAAAATCAGAAGATCTCATACAATAGGTCTATTTCCCCAAATGGCCAGGATCCAGTGGAGCTGAGTAATGGCTGCCTCCTTTGGAAAGGGCATGTACTCTCCAGTTTGCTATGCTTCCCACCACTCTCTAATACATTCAGTCTGCAGTGTCTCTCCTGTAACTTACCAACCAAGCCCCTATAAGCATTTGTGGTTGACCTCCCCTGCCATAAACCTTGCTTCATTCTCCCTAACAAAGGACAGAAGCTTCCTTCCCAGGGTTCCCAGGAGAAACATGGGCTGAGGAATAAAATCCAATGTAAGAGGAGTGTTTCCTACCCTAACAGCTGTGATAGAATGACTACTAGTTTCCTACAAAAAAACTCATTTTCCCTTCTTTAGCATGAATGTGCCTAGTCTCCTTTACTATTAAGAGTGACAAGAAGTCAGTTAAAGCTCTTAGGTGGAGGTTCCAGGGAAGCTTCTTAAAATGGAGATAGGTAGCATGTGCCATTTTTGCTCTTCCCACTGTTTGTAATATGGACGTGAAAGCTGGAGTTTCAGTAGCCATTTTGTGACCTTGAGGATGAAAACCATGTACTAAGGATGATGGAATCACCCTACCAGCCCTGGGCAGCCTACCTTTAGATCTTTTATACATGATAGAAAAATAAATGTCTTCCCTATTTAAAGCACTGTTATATTTCATTTCTGTTACTAGCAGCCAAATGTATTTCCAAACAGATAAAACAAACATAAAAGTCTTAGCTTTGGGGTGGTAAAGATAAATGCTGGGGGAACCATATAATTAGGTATAACCCTAATAACTGCCTATATTTTTAAAATACCTAAAAAATGATAATAATGGTCTCTCTCCCTGCCCCAGACATTTTATTTCTTTTTCATAAATGATACTCTTTGCCTTTCTGCCTCTAATCTAATATACATACCTGCTCTCCCTTAAATAAATGCCTACTTATTTGATTCAATTTCATAGACATGTGAACCTGGCACTGTGCTAGACACTGGGTATATCCAGTTGAATGAGACTCCATCCCAAACTGATTGGGACATCTGCTGCCTAATGGATGGGTAAGAGTATAAACTCTGGATTTAGATCACCTGGGTTCAGATTCTAATTCCACCACTTCTTAGCTGTAGGATCTTGAGATCCTACTTAACCTCTGCATGCTTCAGTCTCCTTGTCTATAAAATGGAAATAGTAATACTCTCTACTTCAGAAGGGTCATTGTGAGGATTAATTGAAGTTAATACATATAAAGCACTTAGTATAGTGCCTGACACATGATGTAGTAAGCAGAATAAAGTTCCCCAAAGATGTCTAGATCCTAATCCCTGGAACCTGTGAATATGGTAAATTAACTGATAAAGGAGAATTAAGGTAGCATATAGAATTAAAATTGCTCATCAGTGACTTTAAAATAGAAGATTATTCTGGATTATGTGGTGGTGGACTCAGTGTCATCACAAAGGTACTTAAATGTGTAAGAGGGAGGCAGAAGAGTTGGTGTCAGAATGATGTGATGTGAGAAAGACTTGATCTGCCATTTTTGGCTTTGAAGATGGAAGGTAGCTGTAGGGAAATGGAAGTTCCATGACCAGAATCCTCACCTAACCCTAGTCTGCTTGCTCACTGCGCCCGTGCAAGGCTAGCAGGTGCAGTCTTACACATGTGTTGGCAACGGGCTATCATTGACTCTATATAAAGAGCTCTGGCCAGCGCTTTGGGCTTTGAGGCAGCAGAGAGGCCTTGAGGCAGAGCTGGAGACAGGCTTGTTGCATGCAGGCTGCCCCAAAGGCAGACGTGATTCCAGCATTCAACCTGCCACCATGAGAATAAAGCTTGGTATAAACTCTTTTACCCCTAACATTCCTTTGTTGTTACTCGTCTCACTGAATCCAGAGTGAACTTGCCCAGGGCTGAAACCTTTAGGCAAGACAGAAGCCATGAGCTATGGAACGCTGCCAGCCTCTGGAAGCTGGAAAAAGCAGGAAACAGATTCTTCCCTAAAGCCTCCATTAAAGAATGCAGTCTTGCTGACACCTTAATTTTAGCTAGAGAGATGCATTTTGGACTTATGCCTTCCATAACGTTTAAGATAATAAACGCTGTGTTAGGTCATCAAAGTTTATGGTAATTTGTTCAGCAGCAATGGGAAACATATATATGGTAAGTGCTCTAGAAGTGATAAATAAAAAATTAACTCAGTCTAAATTTGTATTGGTGAAATAGTGAAGACATTTTTCATTTGATCTGTGCACACTATCCCTATTTTACAGTTGGGGCAACTAAGGTCCAGAAACAAGTAAGTGACTTGCCTAAGCTCATCCAGTGAGTTAGTGGCAGGGTGCTTTCCCCTTACTTGCTGCCTACAGCTGGCTGTGATTGTGACTTGTCTTCCCAGCTCCAGCAGTTTTTGCAGGCAATTTTGCATACAGACTCCCACATCTACTGTAACTATAGTGTAGAAATTGGTTGCTAAGCCATGCAATTCGTTGCTAGGCTTCCTTCACCGTTTCAGGCCCCAGCACACATCAGTAACTGGAAGTTAATAATCTGCCAGCAAATTAAATTTGGTGAAAATTCAGATCAGAAAGCATGTTAATCAGCAACCAGGTGATCCAGGCTTATCTCAGAGGACTGCATGACCTTCTACTGAATATACCCCCAGTGTGGGCTGCTGCTTCCCCACAAGGTTCATGAACTCCTGGACCTCTGTTAATCTAAAGAGGACGACACATATTTCTTTGAGCTCCTAATGAACATCTTCATGCCTTTGCCAGAGGTTTCGCTCTGCCTCAAATCCCCTAAACTCCTGTTTCCCACAGTGTTGTAATTAAGGAGAGATTATAGTTCGTGGAGGCCTTACTGTATAGGGCAGATGTTCTCATCCCTGGCTACAGATGAGAATCGCCGAAGAGTTTTTCAAACACACAGATGCTGGAACCCCACCCCAGAGATTCTGATTTAATTGGTCTGGGTGGAGCAGCAAAAAAAAAACTCCCAGGTGATTCTCATATGCAGCCAAGGTTGAGCAACTGTGAGGTAGCAGTTCAGAATATGCAGCTGGAGCTCAAAGCCTAGCTCTGCTACTCACTATTTGTGCAACTCTGGGCAAGCTGCCTGACCCCCCTGGGCTATGGCTTCCACATCTGTAAAACAGGGAAGCCCATAACACTGTCACGAGTATTAAATGAGTAAGTAAATGTAAAACATTTAGAGCAAGATTTATAAGCAATTAGTGTCAGAGCTTAATAAAATTATCCATTTTCAGGATTTATAACTACTCCTGGCACATAGTAAGTACTCAGCAAATGCTAGCTATTATTACATCAACAAAATATTTTAGTAGATGCTTATTTTACGCATGTATTTAAGAATATATAACTAAAATTAATTTATAGTACCTTGTTAAAAAAATTATCAGACTTTTCGAGTGAGTCACTTTAAAGCAAAATAGTAAGTAAAATGGTGCCTATAAAAGGCAAAAATTCTGAAGTTTCAGAAATACTGCCCTAATCTCTTCTCATGTCCCCTTCCCTCCACTAATTCCATATACCCAATCCTACCTCTTCCAAGTTCAGTATAGCAGAGATGCCACCTTCATTGGAAAGTGTTTAGAAATGCTTCCTCTTGCTCTAATTCTCAGTTTCTTTCTTTTATGGGTATCTCAAATGTGGCTATCAAAAAACTCTTAATTTTGCTGACATCCCTCTCCCACGTCATTTTCCCCACTTCTTTAACCAGCAGTGCCACAATTCACTGAATTGATGGGGCCAAAAACCTAGCAATAACCTTTGATTTCCCACTTACCCTTACACCCCTATACAGTTCATCAGCAAAGCCTTTTAGTTTTACCTTCTAAATACATCTAGACTCTGACCAGTTGGTCTAAACCAATAGCCTCTCCCCCCGGATTTTGTAGCGGCTTCCTCACTGGGCTTCCAGCTCCCTTGGGCCTTAGCAAGACAATTCTTCCAGAAACCAGAGAGCCATTTAAATCATAACACGGCCCAGCTTAAACCCCTCCAGTAGTATCTCATCACAGAACAAAATCCAAACTCCCTATCCTGGCCTCCAAGCCCTGAGCCTTTGCCACCTGCCAAGTTCTCTGTTAGGTTCACCTACCACTGCTCCCTTCCTCCAGTTGTATCACTTGGGCATCTATAATGATCCTTATCCAAAAAACAAAGGGGAGCCATTAAAAGTGTTTGTTTAGATTTACATTTCAAAAAGGTCACTGGCTGAAGTTTGGAGAGCAGATCTAGAGAGACTGTGAAGATAAACACCTTGAGAAGATATTGTTGCTACTGGCTTGGGTGGGGAAATGCCGACTCCAACACTTATTAAATATTTTATAACATTGGGTCCCACTCTTGGCACTTGGTGTGCCTCAGGCACAGTTTTTGTTTGTTGTAGTAACTCACATAATCCTTTCTAATTCTGTTTCCTTTTATCAAATGGGGACTTAAAAAAATAGTCTGATTCTCAGGATTATTATGAGGATTAAATACCAATACTATTTGTAATGGATTTTCTCACAGTACTTGACAAACAGTCAGAATTCAATAAATGTTGATTATTATACTTACCAACCCAGGCTTTAGCCTCAGGAAAGAATGTAAGTGGATGATGCATTTAGGCAGTATTGTATGAGGGATGAGCACAATGGACTCTGGAACCACACCACCTGGGCTGTAAATCCTTGCCCAACCTGTACTAGCTTTAGGACCTTGGACATAATTTATAACCTCCTTATGCCTCATTTATCTCATGTGTAAATTTGTATCTACCTCATAGGGTAGTTGTGAGTATTAAATGGACTAATATATGTAAATTATTTAGAATAGTACTTAGCCCATAGTAAATGGGCTAATAAACTCAATAAGCATTGAACTCAATAAATAAATGATAGCTATTTTCACTATTGTTTCTGTCTGAGGCATGTCTGCCCAAGTCTACTAAGTCAGTGAATTTGTTTGTTATTTCTTAATATGCTCATAGATTCAAGACTCTTATGGATTCAACTCATTTCAGTTAACTGTCATCCTTTGTTTTTGTGTATGTTTATATTTTGTTTTTTTACTTGTCACTAACTTATTCAGTGGGAGGGCTTTTCAGGCTGGGTTAGCTGTCATTAAAGAACACTAACCCACAGAACTCTGAAAAGACTCTTTCTGAGAACATGTAGTATAGTGGTTACAAGCATGCATTCCACAAACTACCTGGGTTCAAAGCCCAGATTCGCTACTTACCAGCTGTGTGGCCTAGAGCAAGTGATTTCACCTCTGTACATCAGTTTCATCTCTGTACCACAGGGATGATGATGATGATGATACTAGTACTTACCCACTAGGGCTACTGTAAGAATTCATGTAAAGTTTGTAGAATAGCATCTGGCATGGATTAACACTACTATTAGTGTTGGCTATCATCATTAAAAGCACCTAGCCCAAAGTAAATACTTGATACATGACCATTATACTTAGTATTACTGTTATAACTCTCATGTGTATATGACTTTATAATTTTTTTACTCACTTTGACATTCATTATCACATTTGAAATATACCACAGTCCTGCCAGACAACCTAGGGAGGAATTATCAATTCCAGTTTACAGATGGGGAAATTGAGATGGAACTGGACTCTATTCACATTTGATGTTTTTCATGGCCATTTTTTTATTTTACATGGAAATCCCAAAACTCCAACATAAGAATAAAGGTTACTTACCACAATATTATCTTAAAAAAAATTTTTAATCAGTAAGTTATCTATGATTCATTTAAGAAGACTGACTAAATAAAATTAACTGACTTTATTAAATATCAGCTATAACCTAATTACATGCAAGTGTTGTAATAGTCAAAAGTAACATGGAACTGTGGAATACTTCACTGTCTGGGAAATTAAAGGTGTGGGTGAGAGAAAGAGAGACCCCCAAATATCAGCCAGAATACAGTTTGGTGCCACCCTCTAGAGATAATCTTAGCTATTTAAGTCGCTATATAAAGGTCACCAATGATATCCACACCTTAATTTCCACAGCTTGCATTACAGCTACAGCCAAACCACATCAAAACATGCCCCAGATACTATTCACCCACCTCTACCAGTACATTTCATCTTGCATGACTTCTCCTAGTAAAATGTTTTCTCATCCATTTGGTCCCTAACTTGAGGAACTATACAGGATAAGCATTATTGTATTGCACACATGAAGAAACAGGGGATCCCAAAAGGGGCAGTGACTAGAGCAAGATCTTAACTTACAACTTAAACACTACTTCCAGTCACAATTCTGGTAGCTTAATCTGGAGGAAGTTACTGGATCCTCACAACAATCCAGTGAAGTAGGTATTACAGGTTTCCTCCAAAAATAGTGTTCCTATAAAACCTGTCATAAGTCAAAATGGTATAAAGGAAAGAAGCAATTATCATTAATTTATATGGAAAATTTTGAGCATACACAGACCCAAAACATAACCTATCTATCTTAAGCTTTCCTGATACCTTAGGACACATCTTGCTAATGATGCGCAAAATAAATCTAGATGAAGCACAGATGCTCACAGACAGTTCAAAGCTATGGCAGCTTGGTGCTAAGAGGCTGAGTGTAGTTCCCAGGGGAAGGAGCCTGGAGGGGCCACTCTTGCTGCTTGGGTGCATGTTGCCTCTATAAATGGCTCATTGAAAAACAAAAGCTGAAATCTATTTTTACTTTCCACCTTTTTTCATAAAAGCAAAAATCCTCTATGAATTTCTTTTGGTTAGGGAAAACAGGTACTAATGTAGGTCTTCTGTAAAAAGCA
Organism: Smutsia gigantea; assembly: GCA_032199065.1. Lineage (NCBI taxonomy): Eukaryota > Metazoa > Chordata > Mammalia > Pholidota > Manidae > Smutsia > Smutsia gigantea. The sequence goes on along the minus strand of JAVSCE010002320.1, from coordinate 53,502 downwards.
AAGTAGTGTAACACAAACTTTCAAAAAATAAGGGTTACTTGTATCATCATCTCTGATATACAGAGAAAGATAGAGAGGCCCAGAGAGTTTAACTGTATTGCCCAAGATCACACTACTTGGAAGTGACAGAGGCAGGATGCAAACACAAGCAGTTTGTTTCCAGAGCCTGTACACTCTTTCCTGCTATGTTTCACAACAAGAAAATGACAGGGAGAAACCAGCAATCTTGTCATGGGAAAGAAAAAAGGCTGTCTTATATAGGGCCCTATCAGTAGTATAGCAAGAGATTATAAGCCCAGGCTGTCCGTCCCAAGTGAAGTCTCCTATAACTACCCTCCATAGAGGGGCCAAAGGTCTGGAAACCATGTCTAATTCTCTCTCCCACTGGAACAAAGGCTGGGGGACCTGGCTGTTAGTGGGGAAACAGGTACTGCAAGACCAGAGAGAAAGGAGTTAGGGGATAAAGAACTTGAACTCAAACTACTAATGGGCACCTTGGCATTTGTTGCCCTTCTGGTTGCCTGGATCTCTATTGCCTCTATATTTTGCTGGCTTAACACTGCCTCAGCACACTTCTGTGAAAACTCCAGATCAGAATGATAAGGACTTTCATGTAATTTGCCAAGGATTAACACTGGATTTCTCCCCTCAGAGGGATTTGCTGAAATTCTGTTTAATTTGTACACACACACACATCACACCACATAACATCATAGAACTGAAGCTCTGCCACCCACCTCAAATCCCAAAGAAATAAAAATAACCACTTTCGCCTACTCTTCACCCAAATCTTCCCCAGTCTATAATCCTTTTCACTGTCAATGTCTCCACACTTTATACCAAAATCCAAAGACCTTGACCTGACCCATGGTGGCCTTTCCAGCTCTCTTTTCCCATTCATTTTTTAAATTAACTAATTAATTTATTATTTTTTATTAAGGTATTATTGATATACACTTTTATGAAGGTTTAACATGAAAGAACAATATGGTTACTACATTCACCCACATTATCAAGCCCCCACCCATACCCCAATGCAGTCACTGTCCATCAGTTTAGTAAGATGCCACAGATTCACTGTTTGCCTTCTCTGTGCTACACTGTTTTCCCCGTGACCCCCCACACCATGTGCACTAAAAATAATACCCCCATAATCCCCTTCTCCCACCCTCCCCACCTGCCCTCCCATACCCCTCCCCTTTGGTAACAACTAGGTCCTTCTTGGAGTCTGTGAGTCTGCTGCTATTTTGTTCCTTCAGTTTTGCTTCGTTGTTATACTCCACAAATGAGGGAAATCATTTGGCACTTGTATTTCTCTGCCTGGCTTATTTCACTGAGTATAATACCCTCCAGCTCCATCCATGTTGTTGCAAATGGCAGGATTTGTTTCTTTCTTATGGCTGAATAGTATTCCATTGTGTATATGTACCACCTCTTCTTTACCCATTCATCTACTGATGGACACTTAGGTTGCTTCCATATCTTGGCTATTGTAAAAAGAACTGCAATAAACATAGGGGTGCATATGCCTTTTTGAATCTGAGAAGTTGTATTCTTTGGGTAGACTCCAAGGAGTGGGATTCCTGGGTCAAATGGTATTTCTATTTTTAGTTTTTTGAGGAACCTCCATATTGCTTTCCACAATGCCTGAACTAGCTTACATTCCCACCAGCAGTGTAGGAAGGTTCCCCTTTCTCCACATCCTCACCAGCATTTGTTGTTCTTAGTCTTTTGGATGGTGGCCATCCTTACAGGTATGAGGTGATATCTCATTGTGGTTTTAACTTGCATTTCCCTGATGATTAGTGATGTGGAGCATCTTTTCATGTGCCGATTGCCATCTGAATTTCTTCTTTGGAGAACTCTCTTTTCATATCCTCTGCCCATTTTCTAATTGGGTTATTTGCTTTTTGGGTGTTGAGGTGTCTAAGTTCTTTATATATTTTGGATGTTAACCCCCTGTCAGATATGTCATTTACAAATATATTCTCCCATACTGTAGGATGCCTTTTTGTTCTGTAGATGGTGTCCTTTGCCATACAGAAACTTTTTAGTTTGATGTCATCCCATGAGTTCATTTTTGCTTTTGTTTCCCTTGCTCGAGGAGATGCATTCAGGAAGAAGTCGCTCATGCTTATATTCAGGAGATTTTTGCCTATATTATCCTCTAAGAGTTTTATGGTTTCATGACTTACATTCAGGTCCTTGATCCATTTCGAGTTTACTTTTATGTATGGGGTTAAACAATAATCCAGTTTCATTCTCTTGCATGTAGCTGTCCAGTTTTGCCACCAGCTGTTGAAGAGGCTGTCACTTCCCCATTGTATGTCCATGGCTCCTTTATCATATATGAATTGACCATATATGGTTGGGTTTATATCAGGGCTCTCTAGTCTGTTCCATTGGTCTATGGGTCTGTTCTTATGCCAGTACCAAATTGTCTTGAGTACTGTGGCTTTGTAGTAGAGCCTGAAGTTAGGGAGCATAATCCCTGCCCCCTGCTTTATTCTTCCTTCTCAGGATTGCTTTGGCTATTCGGGGTCTTTTGTGATTCTATATGAATTTTAGAATTATTTGTTCCAGTTCATTGAAGAAAGCTGTTGGTATTTTGATAGGGATTGCATTGAATCTGTAAATTGCTTTAGGTAGTATAGCCACTTTGACAATATTTATTCTTCCTAGCCAAGAGCATGGGATGCATTTCCATTTGTTAGTGTCCTCTTTAATTTCTCTTAGGAGTGTCTTGTAGTTTTCAGGGTATAGGTCCTTCACTTCCTTCGTTAGGTTTATTCCTAGGTATTTTATTCTTTTTGATGCAACTGTGAATGGAATTGTTTTCCTGATTTCTCTCTCTGCCAAGTCATTGTTAGTATATAGGAGTGCCACAGATTTCTGCGTATTAATTTTGTATCCTGAAACTTTGCTGGATTCAGATATTAGATCTAGTAGTTTTGGAGTGGATTCTTTAGGTTTTTTATGTACAATATCATGTCATCTGCAAACAGGGACAGTTTAACATCTTCCCTGCCAATCTGGATGCCTTTTATTTCTTTCTGTTGTCTGATTGCCATGGCTAGGACCTCAAGTACTATGTTGAATAGAAGTGGGGAGAGTGGGCATCCTTGTCTTGTTCCCGATCTTAAAGGAAAAGCTTTTAGTTTCTCACTGTTAAGTATAATGCTGGCTGTGGGTTTGTCATATATGGCCTTTATTATGTTGAGGTACTTGTCCTCTATGCCCATTTTGTTGAGAGTTTTTATTATGAATGGATGTTGAATTGTGTCAAATGCTTTTTCAGCATCTATGGAGGTGATCAAGTGGTTTTTGTCCTTCTTTTTGTTGATGTGGTGGATGATGTTGATGGATTTTCAAATGTTGTACCATCCTTGCATCACTGGAATAAATCCTACTTGATCATGGTGTATGATCCTTTTGATGTATTTTTGAGTTCAGTTTGCTAATATTTTGTTGAGTGTTTTTGCATCTATGTTCATCAGGGATATTGGTCTGTAGTATTCTTTTTTTGTGGTGTCTTTGCCCGGTTTTGGTATTAGAGTGATGCTGTCCTTGTAGAATCAGTTCAGGATTATTCCCTCTTCTTCTACTCCTTGGAAAACTTTAAGGAGGATGGGTATTAGGTCTTCACTAAATGTTTGATAAAATTCAGTGGTGAATCCATCTGGTTCAGGTGTTTTGTTCTTAGGTAGGTTTTGATTATCAGTTCAATTTCATTGCTGGTAATTGGTCTGTTCAGATTTTCTGTTTCTTTCTGGGTCAGCCTTGGAAGCTCCTATTTTCCTAGAAAGTTGTCCATTTCTTCTAGGTTATCTAGTTTGTTAGCATACAATTTTTCATAGTATTCTCTCATAATTCTTTGTATTTCTGTGGTGTCTGTAATGATTATTCCTTTCTCATTTCTGATTCTGTTTATGTGAGTAGGCTCTTTTTTTCTTGATATGTCTGGCTAGGGGTTTGTCTATCTTGTTTATTTTCTTGAAGAACCAGCTCTTGTTTTCATTGATCCTTTCTATTGTTTTATTCCTCTCAATTTTATTTATTTCTGCTCTAATTTTTATTATGTCCCTCCTTCTACTGACTTTGTGTCTCATTTGTTCTTCTTTTTCTAGTTTCTTTAATTGTGAGTTTAGACTGCTCATATTGGATTGTTCTTCTTTCCTGAGGTAGGCCTGTATTGCAGTATACTTTCCTCTTAGCATGGCCTTCGCTGCATCCCACAGATTTTGCGGTGTTGAATTATTGTTGTCATTCGTCTCCATATATTGCTTGATCTCTGTTTTTATTTGGTCATTGATCCATTGATTATTTAGGAGCATGTTGTGAAGCCTCCATGTGTTTGTGGGATTTTTCATTTTCTTTGCATAATTCATTTCTAGTTTCATACCTTTGTGGTCTGAGAAACTGGTTGGTACAATTTCAATCTTTTTGAATTTACTGAGGCTGTTTTTGTGGCCTAGTATATGATCTATTCTTGAAAATGTTCCATGTGCACTTGAGAAGAATGTGTATTCTGCTTCTTTTGGGTGTAGAGTTCTGTAGATGTCTGTTAGGTCCATCTGTTCTAATGTGTTTTTCAGTGCCTCTGTCTCCTTACTTATTTTCTGTCTGATTGATCTGTCCTTCAGAGTGTGGGGTGTGTTGAAGTCTCCTTGAAAGACTGTATTGCATTCTATTTCCCCCTTTAATTCTGTTAGTATTTGTTTCACATATGTAGGTGCTCCTGTGTTGGGCGCATAGATATTTATAATGGTTATATCTTCTTGTTTGATTGACCCTTTTATCATTATGTAATGTCCTTCTTTGTCTCTTGTGACTTTCTTTGTTTTGAAGTCTATTTTGTCTGATACAAGTACTGCAACTCCTGCTTTGTTCTCCCTATTAGTTGCATGAAATACCTTTTTCCATCCCTTCACTTTTAGTCTGTGGATGTCTTTGGGTTTTAAGTGAGTCTCTTGTAGGCAGCATATAGAGGGGTCTTGTTTTCTTATCGATTCAGTGACTCTATGTCTTTTGATTGGTGCATTCAGTCCATTTACATTTAGGGTGATTATGGATAGGTATGTACTTATTGGCATTACAGGCTTCAGATTCGTGGTTATCAAAAGTTCAAGGTTAACTTCCTTACTATCTAAGAGTCTAACTTAACTCACTTAATATGCTATTACAAACACAATCTAAAGGTTCCTTTTTTTTCCCTCCTCCTTTTTCTTCCTCGTACATTCTTTATATATTAGGTATAATATTCTGTACTGTTTGTCTATCCCTTAATGACTTTGGGGATAGTTAATTTAATTTTGCATTTGCTTAGTAATTAGCTGTTCTACTTTCTTTACTGTGGTTTTATTACCTCTGGTGACAGCTATTCAACTGTAGGAACACTTCCATCTATAGCAGTCCCTCCAAAATACACTGTAGAGATGGTTTGTGGGAGGTAAATTCTCTCAGCTTTTGCTTATCTGGGAATTGTTTAATCACTCCCTGAAATTTAAATGATAATCTTGCTGGATAAAGTAATTGTGGTTCAAGGCCCTTCTGCTTCATTGCATTAAATATATCATGCCACTCCCTTTTGGCCTGTAAGGTTTCTGCTGAGAAGTCTGATGATAGCCTGATGGGCTTTCCTTTGTATGTGATCTTATTTTTCTCTCTGGCTGCTTTTAGTAGTCTGTCCTTATCCTTGATCTTTGCCACTTCAATTACTATATGTCTTGGTGTTGTCTTCCTTGCGTCCCTTGTGTTGAGAGATCTGTGCACCTCCATGGCCTGAGAGACTATCTCCTTCCCCAGATATGGGAGGTTTTCAGCAATTACATCCTCAAAGATACTTTCTATCCCTTTTTCTCTCTCTTCTTCTGGTACCCCTATAATGCGAATATTGTTCCATTTGGATTGGTCACACAGTTCTCTCAATATTCTTTCATTCTTAGAGATCCTTTTTTCTCTCTGTGCCTCAGCTTCTTTATATTCCTCTTCTCTAGTTTCTATTTCATTGATCGTCTCCTCCACCGTATCCAGTCTGCTTTTAATACCCTCCATTGTGCTCTTCAATGATTAGGTCTCCGATCGGAGTTCACCCCTGAGTTCTTGAATATCTTTTGGTACCTCCATGAGCATGTTAGTGATTTTTATTTTGAACTCCCTTTCAGGGAGAGTCATGAGGTCGATATCATTTAAATCTTTCTCAGGAGTTGTATTCATAATTTTACTCTGGACCAGGTTCCTTTGGCATTTCATATTTGTGTATGGCGCCCTCTAGTGCCCAGAAGCTGTACTCTCTGGAGCTGCTCAGCCCCTGAAGCAATGTCAGGGATTGCAGTGGAGTGGTATTGGTCCCTGGGGGGTGGAAAGAGCTGTTTCCTGGTTCCTGGCTGCTATGCCTGTCTCCACTGCCTGAACCAGTGGGCTGAGCACACAGGTATAAGCCTCTGTGCTTTGCGTTTTTACTTGCTGTAGACAGATCTTCCCTCTGGCTGGCCTAATGCCAGAGTAGGGTTTCCCGGTTTGCAAGCCCGGTGGGGCTGGCCAGGAGAAAGGCGCAGTAGTCTGCCTGTCACAGAAGGGGTTCTTGGAGCTGTGTAGGCATCCAGGGAGCTGGAGCACCTGAAGATCATGAAAGCTCCCAATGTGCTGGGCAGAGTGCACCTGGACAATTTTGTCTACCTATCCTTTCTCCTGAGCTGTAAGCTCTGCAATCCTTGCCCCTTTAGCAGCCCTCTTGCTAAGTGCTTCTTTGTTAGGAAGTCTCTCAGACTGCCCCACCTTTCTTTTGTCCCATAGCAGCTGGATATGGATCTAACATGTATGAAGTCTAACATGTATGAAGGTATAGGAAGAATGTTTATCCCTCAATCCAAGGAGGTAATTCACAATCAGCTGTTAGAGAAACAGAAAATAGCAGAAGAAAAAATTAAAGAATTGGAACAGAAAAAGTCCTACCTGGAGCGAAGCGTGAAGGAAGCTGAGGTCAACATCCGAGAAATGCTTATGGCACAAAGGGCACAGTAGAAGGCCTCTGTGGGAAGCGTTTCCTCTCGACACTCCTGTTCCGACAGGGGCAGAGGGGCCTGTGTGGGGACGCAGCCTCTGCTCTGATGGACATTTTTTCTGGATGGTCTGGTAACACTATGTTTTCTACATCACCCTAAGGCCCTGTATTTTTCGTCCTGGCTCTGTCCGCCACCCCTGCCCAGGACAACCTTCTCCCCTGGGGGCTGAGTCATGAACACGCAGGAGGGGAGGAAGGGATCCCAGCACACACACTGCACTCTGCCTGAGCCTGCTACTAGTCGTGCTGGTCAGATCAATAAAAGGCATTTCTCCCCCGCTAAAAAAAAAAAAAAAAAAAGCAGCTGGAATCTTAGTCTCTCCAGGAATTCTGCCTGTCTTAGCTTTCCAACCTCCTAATTACGAGAGTATCATGCAAGCACCATGAAATGTAGGTTTGTGCTCCTAGAGCAGATCTCTGGAGTTAGGTATTCAGCAGTCCCAGTTCTCCACTCCCTCCCAGCTCCATTCCTCTTCCTCCCACCGGTGAGCTGGTGGGGGGAAGGGCTTGGGTCCCTCCAGGTCACAGTTTTGGTATGTTACCCTGTTCCGTGAGGTTGGCTCTTGTTTCCAGGTGTATGCAGTTTGGTGTAGTCCTCTTTCCTGTTGCTCTTTCAAGAGTATTTGTATTAGTTATATTTTCATTTTATGTGCAGTTTTAGGAGGAAGCCTGTGTCTCTCCTCTCATGCCACCATCTTTAATCCTTCTCCCATTCACTGTTTTAATTAAAAAATTTTTTGATTTATTTTTTAATCGTGGTCTAGTTTATATACAATATTATATTGGTTTCAAGTATACAACATAGTAATTCAACCATTATATACATATGATGTCAGTCCCTCCCTGCTTCTGACCCACAGATAAGGAAGGAGACACGATGAGATATCGAAGATCTGAAAGGACCCGCCAGGAGACTTGAGGCTTAACAGCTCAAGAGTGGTGCTGAGAGGGCACCCTTTGTATTTATTGAGCAAATACATGTTAACAACAATAGAATTCTGTGTGGGGGTCTTAACAGACAACCATTAACTAACTCTAAACTTAATCCCCGGCAGTCTCCAGTCTCCTGGGGCGCGACAACTTACATGGTATTGAAACAATAGCAAGGGCAATTAGGTCACAGAAACTGTTTTGGTCTTGTTTGTTCTGTTCTTGATCACTTATCATATATGATTATACATTTGATTACTATACGTGATTTCTATATTAATCCCACATATTAAATCTTCAAATGTTACCTCTTCTACCTTCCTCTAATCTTGGATGTCTGTCAGGACAGCATCCATCCCATTCTGAATATGTCTAGAGGTAAATGGAAAGGCGAGCAGGCTCCATTTTCACTGCTCTAATCTCCCTCTTTTGCCAAACCATAGTTTAACCGGAAATATTAATTAGGTACTAGCTCTGTGCCAAGCACTTTTCATTTATTCTCTCATTTACTGCTCCCCACAGCCCTAGTCAGTGAGGACTACTTTTTGTAACTGTTGCCCTTACTAGAATGTCAGCTCCACAAGGTCAGGGATTTCTGTCTGTTGTGTTTATTGCCATATCCAAGCACCTAAAATGGTGCCTGGCTAGTATGTGCTCAATAAATATTTGTGAATAATGGGTGACATTTTCTAGGTGAGGACTTTTTCTAGGCTTAACTTTTCTGCCTTGGATAACTTAAATGATTTGCCCAAGCTCACAGGGTTAATATGTGGTAGAATCAAGAGTTAAACTCAAGCACACTGGTCTGAGGCCCATGCTCTTACACATTACTTGAGAAGTGAGGAACTATTATAGCTCTTATAATCACAGCATTCATTAATTTGACAAGCTATTTTCCTTAAGACTAGTTAGTGACATGGATTTGGTCATTTGTTTACCTGCCTGTCAGATTTCAGGGCCCATGGTCTTAAGCTGCAGGCAGTTCCCTTCCTTTGGCATTCTGTGTCAGTGCTGTTAGGTTTACTAGGCCTTAGATTCTGTCTGGGGGCATTTCACTACCTGCCCCTTCTAGTCCTTGGGAAAGCCCATTTCCAGTGATGCATCTCCCCATCCTTGGACTCCTGCAAGGAGAAAAGATGACAAAAGAAGCTTCTGATTTTCAGTCTGGCCCCCTCCTTGCCATGTGACCCTTTTTGATGTCAGCATTTGCACAGTTTGCAAGAGGGCAGAAGAAATGCCTTTGTATCCAGATTTAGAAACATAGGATATAAAAAAGATTACTTTTCTATACTAAGTGACAGCGTAGGAGCAAAAAAACCCCCCAATAGCCTTTATTTCAAAAGGAAAGTCCAAGGAAGATTCAAATGAAAATTAGAATGGGGTGGACTGAGCAGATCCCACACTGAATGCTTCTGTGCTCTTTGCCACTTAGGTTTCAGATGATAAGCACCTTGACATTAAGGTCACCACATATTTTTTTTCCTGTATAAATCGGGTTTTGACCCATATATCTGGCCTTGTTGCTCTCTGAGTCTCCCCCATTCTACTTCTAAGCAGCTGCTGCTATGTGCAGGCACTCATCCAATCCCTCTTTGTCCCTTCCTTCCTATCAGCTCCCTGGAAGGTGCTTGCTGAGGTGGTTGGTGAGTGCTAAGCGGCTGATATGCCTAGTCTATAAACTGACCCAATTTAGAATATTTGTTTAAAACCCAAGAGGGCTGCTTTTTATGCTGCAATATATAGCAGTGCACAGAGAAAGCAGAGCAGCAAACTTCAAGGTTTCTCAAATTACTCAATCAGTATTTATTGGGTATCTCCTTTGAGACAGACATGTAGAATACCATGATGAAGAATATCCAGATCTTGCCTTAACACAGTTATACTGTGCTTGTGAGGCAGGTTGTGGGGACACTGATAATGGAGATAACTCTTAACTATACATTTCTGAGACAGGATAGACTATGGTAAGTGCTTTTGGAGGGTATCACACAGTCCAAGGGAAGGAAGTCACATGTGATGCAGGGGCTTTGTGGAAGGTGTGGACCTTCAGCTAAAATCTAAATAGGTGAGTGTAACAGGAGGGCATCATGGAGAGAGGATTGGCATAGGAAAGGCTCAAAAATAGGAAAGCAGCTGCTTCTAAGGAAGGAACAACTGGAAGAATGATGCTTGAAGACAGTGAGACTCTTGTATGCCAGGAAAGATGGACCCAAGGGAGGTGAAAGTAGGAGGTGAAATGGGAGGCAGGGAGAGCAGCTGGGAGGCTACTGCACTAGTCCAGGTGAGAAACAATGAAGGCCTCCAGTCAGGACAAAAGAGAAGCAGGGCAAGACATGGTTAAGATACAAAGCTAGAATCTGAAAGACCTGGAATGATTACACAGGGAGGGGAAGAAAAGGAGAGCAGTTAGAGAAGACTCTGAGGTTGAATAGCTACATGACTTGGAGCATTGCAAACCTAACAACAGACATCACTCAGGAGAGCCTTGTTTAGATATCCTAGTGGTGGTAGCAGGGAAAGCAATTTGATCCAGTTGGAGAGGCCCAACATGTAGATGGACTAAACCAGCAGGCAGCTGATATACAAGTCCAAATATTAATAGATAAGAGTAGTACTGATGGTCTTTGGGAGCAGTCATCAGACGATGGATGCCATGGGTTGAATTGTGTCCCCCTAAAATTCATATGTGGAAGTCTTAAACCCAAGAGCCTAAAAATGTGACCTTATTTGAAAATACGGTCATTGTAGATGTAATTAGTTAAGATTAGGTCATACTAGAATAGGGTGAGCACCTAATCCATTATGACTGATGTCCTAATAAAAAGGGGAATATTGGATATAGACACACATGCAAGGAGAACACCATGTGAAGATGAAGGCAGAAGGCAGAGATTGGAGTAATTCAGTAAAAGCAAAGAGATGTTAAAGATTTCTAGCAAACCACCAGAACATAGTAAAAAGGCATGGAACAGATTCTCCCTCATAGCCCTCAGAAGGAAGAAACCCTGCTGACACCTTGATTTTGGATTCCTAGACTCGAGAAACATGAAACAAACTTCTGTTGTTTAAGCCACCCAGTTGTGATACTTTTTTATGGCAGCCCTGGCAAACTAGGAAACTAGTAGTTGAAGTCTTATGAATGGCTGGGAATGACCAAAGAGAACATTTTGACTGAGAAGCCAACCCACAGTGGAAGGCTTAGGAACCCCTATAGGTAATGGCTGGACAAAGTAAGAAGAGCCAGCAAAGGAATCTGCAATGGAGCACTCTGAGAGGTAGGAGGAAAACAGGAGAGTAGCTCTCAATGAAATTGTTTGGTTCCAATTAAATCTCTTAAAGAGTTTATTAGTTGTCCAGGAAACAAAATAATGAGCTAGGAAATGCTGAAGAAGGAGCAGGTTGGGGATAAGGAGTGGGGATGTTCAGGGTCAAGGAAAACAAGATCTCCTTGCCAAGGTCTGACTTCAAAAAAATGCTAACATCAGTAAGGTTTAACTTCAGGGGCCTTGCATCAACTCTCTGGGGCCTTTGCCCAACCAGCTGCTGAGAAGTCCTCAGATGTCCCTGCCCCATTTTAAATGGAAGCTCAAAAGGCAAACATGTTAATTTTAAGATTATAGAACTCAGTAACAACAGGTGTTGGGTATCCACAATGTGTCAAGTGCTTTATCACATTGAATTTTCATAACCATCTTATTTCCTTATTTCACAGATAAGGAAACTGAGGCTCTGAGAAGAGAAATGACCTGTCTAATGTTATAGAGCTTGTTCATGGCAGAAGTGGAAGGAGAACCCAGGCCTTTCTGATTCTAAAGCCCTGCCTTTTCCCTCACTTCAAAGAAAGCAAATGGGTTTCCTGTCTGATACAGTCTCTGATCAGTTGGTTGGTGGCTGCCTGGAGCTCTTGCTGAGGATCAGAAGGCTGCATTAGGGCTTGTTGGGAAAGAGGGTCATAACTGATTACTGATTTCTGCTTTGGGCATAGACTGAGCAGGAGTGACATATTTACCATTCCTGTACTACAATGACCCTTGAACAAGAGAGATGAGACAAGGGAGTCATTTTCCATGCATTATGTATAGTTGGGCCTTGTCATTCCTGGTACAGTCACTTTGCCTCTGGGAGAATTAGATATAGGAAATTAGTGCATAACATTCTGCACTTTCAGAACATCCCATGGGTGAACATACTCACCAACACATACTCATGGCATGCAACCTGAAATTGCTTTTCAAGTAGAGAGCCATCACCTTCCCTCTCCTCACGGGAGGCCTGATGGATCTGATGCAAAGAATCACCATCCAGAAAACAGACCAGTGGCTGAGAAATTCGAATGATGAAAGGAGGGCCTATGCATGTGTGTTTGTGTGTGTGTGCATGTGTGTATATGTGCATGTGATTCAGGTGTTTAAGTCAGCCAGTCCTTGGGAACTAAATGGAATTAATCTAAAACCAGAAATAGTCAAATTGATAATCACCACCCTGTATTCAATCATATCTGACCATGTGCAGGGCTGGAGCAGACAGCCCCTACAAAGGGTGATATATGGGACCAATTCCCCTAAATTTCACCCACACCACCACCAGAAACCTGTTATGGTGCTCAAAATTCCACCATTAGAATCTCTCCAAAGGACAATTACTATCTATAAATGACCCCAGGGAATGAAAATATATGCCTGAGTGTAGAAAATCCTATCCTGATGCCTAAGATATGGCTCCTTAGAAAAACTGCAAAATATGTTTGTCTCCTTATTCTCCCCATTCTGTTGCTGATCCACTTAAGGGGTGGTCTCTCTGAGGAAGTATTTACATTTTCTTAGGGTGGTAAAGACCTAAAAAGTGCCTTCAAGGCTCCCCAAAGGAAGGTCTAATGGTTGATTCTAAGAATAAGTGAAATCCAGGGCGTTGGAGGTCTCTTTGAGCCCAGTAATTTAGCAAAAGGAACAGGACTGAGCGGGTCTGTTCTAGTCCTGGCTGAGCAACAAACTCATCTTGTGACTTCAGAGAGGTCCCTTAACTCTGTGTGCCTGTAAACTGGGCTAAGCATACCCACCCTGCCCATCTCACTGAGGCTCCTTGGTGCAGTTGAAAAAACAGGAAATTGGAGGGTGGTAAGGGTTATCTTCATTAAGCTTTGGTAGGGTTGATAAATCTATGTTCAGGCTGATAAGTTCTGTGAGAATAATCAAGCATTCCAAGATTGCTGTATCAACCTCCCTCCCAGGAATGTTTTTACCTTTTGCCTGTCTCCCCTTTCTCCTGCCCTCCTTTGCCATCTCTTTCCCACCTCTCTTCTCCCCTCCTCTCCTCTCTCTCTCATATGCATTTCCCCTGCCAACCTGGTATGGTACCATATATTCTCTTTGCTGTTCACTGAGAGCCTGTCTTTATGCCCTGACTTCTACTTTCTTCCCAGTTCCAACATCCCTTGACCATTTTCCTTTTTCCCTTTTTCATTCCTCATCTACAGTTTCAGCCTTGTGTGGATATAGGCGAGTTGCAATTATAATGATTTTCTAGGTCATACCGACAATATTCTCCAGTCACCCCCAGTCTGGCCAACAACCCTTCCAGTCTAGATCTCCTTCAATGAGAACTCTGCAAAAGCAAGGTGTGGCTGGCTTGCTAACAGCAATCTCCAATGTGAAGGACATTGCCCAACATCCTTGTTTTCCTTAGCCATCTAATATAGACCTGTCATTTAAGCATTTAGCTCAGTCTTTCTCTCTCGTCCTTCCTCCCTCCCTCCCTGCTTCCTCCCTTCCTTCCCTTTTTCCTCCCTCCCTCTCTTCCTCCCTCCTTTCCTTCCTTCCTTCCCTCCTTCCTTTTTTTCTTTTTCTTTCTCTCTCTTTCTTGGAAAGGTGGTGGGATGTAGTGGAAAGAGCACTGCATTAGGAGTCAGAACACAGTGCTAACCCCCACCTCCCTCTACCTTTCTTCAAAATGTCTGCCCCAGCATTCCTCATCTATGCCAACCTATCCCACCTCCTCTCTTCTTTCTTGTCTCATGAGTTATTCATGCATTTCATTCTTCACCAATCCCCACTCAGGATAAGGCTCCATACCACATATTTGGGAGTACTGAGGATAATAAACCACAAACTCCGACCATGAGGATGTGTTTCTGTTCTTCAAGAAACATTCCTGACCTTGAAGACACAGTTCCTGACCTTGAGGAGCAACCAATGTGGTCCGAAAGGCTAGGGATCTGGGTTCTGTCTTCAGAACAGCACTGGAGTTGGAGTTAAAAACTCTGTCTGAACTTTTCCACTCTGCCATTTAAGGCCTGTGTGATCTGGACTAGTCACTTTAACCTCTTTGAGCCTCAGTTTATTCACTTATAAAACAATATTAACAATAGTCTACAGTATAACCTACCATTGTTGTTGTGAGGTTTACATAAGATTAATTATGTTACTAACCCTTTTAAACTAGGGATTTTTAACCCAGGCTATACATCAAAATAACTTGGGAAGATTTAAAAAATAAATGCCCAGGCCCCACCCCAGACCAATGACATCAGACTGTCTAGGTGTGGGACCCAGGTATCAACAGTTTTTAAAGATCTTAAGTGATTCCAGTATGTAGCCAGGACTCAACCACTGGTTTAAACATCAAAGCATATAGGAATAATACCATGCCCATTTATTGAGCAGGTGTGTGTCAGGCAATTTAAGGGAGTGCCATTAAGGTGTCACATATAAGCAATGACAACATATGATAATATGTAGAGATGTCATAAGAGCTGTACAAACGAAAATTCCCCAGGAACAGATAAGGAAGAGGTCTCCAACTCAGGAGCTCAGGAAAGGCTTCAGGGATGAGATAGCATTTGAGCTGGGCTTAGAAACATGGTAGAATTTCAGGATACAGAAATAGAAGGCAATACAAAGCCTAAACTATGTGCCAAACATGGTTCTAAGTGCCTGATATATACCAACTCATTTAATCTGTTTTACGCCAATCTGTCATTTTACAGATGAGGAAACTGAGGCCCAGAGAAGTTAAGGCCACACAGTTAGGAAGTAGCTGAACCAGGACAGTTCAAGCAGGAAGCCTGGCTTCCAGAGACCATCCTCTGACCATAATGTTCCACAGGTTCTCTAACATAAGCAGTACCATGTCTGGTAAAGATTAATCTGGCCAAGGACTGGATGATGATGGGAGGAGTGGGAAATGAGGCAGGGAGATACGTTGTGAAATCATCACTCTGGAACACAATGGGTGTCTGAACTAGGATACTGTGTCCTTGAGTTATTTGTTATAGCTGGGAGCTGTTCTTCCTCTCCACAAAGGAAAGGAAAAGAGGAAATGGGTTTATACTTCATCATGAAGGAAATGAGCTAACTCTGAGAAAAGACTGCCTAGTGCTGGAGGTTGCTAAAAAGGGAAAAAGAACTGGAGGTAAAGGAAATTGGGAGATCTCTTAGGAAGGCTGGGGGATGGAGATGATCTAAGGTCTGTCCAAAACTTAGGACTTTCTGGGTTACCTGTGTTCATTTAGTAGCCCACTTTGGTCCTTGAAGCATGATGGGAATCTAAAATGGACAGAAACAAGTAGATGAACCAGTATTTGCATTAAGAGTCTGAACTTGCCAATGAGTTAACAGGTAATTTCCAGGCAGAAAAGGTCTTTCTTAGCAAAGCTGGGAGCCCCCTCCTTCCCTTCCACAAAGAGCAGCAGCACCAGAGGCTCTCTCCCTTCAAGGTAATTTCCCAGAATTCTCTGCTACATACTTTCTGCTGCATCCACCCCTCTCCTTCTTCCTAGCTCCATTGTCAGTGAGCCCAGGATGTTCCTCCCAGAAGGCAGGACACTCCCCTCACCTTTCCATCAGTTTATACACACACCCCACCCTGTTGTTCTAAACCAAATAATCCCTTCCCTTCCCCATCTTGAAGGGGCCATCTTGCCCACCCTGTTTGGGATATGCCAAAACAAATGAGGAAACCCCCTCGTGCCTTTTCTCAAGATGGAGACTTTTAAGCTCTACTGTAGGAATACTGGGCTGAAGCTGGAGCCAGAAGAGTCCTAGACAATTAAGAAGTTCTGCTTGAAACAGAAAAAGTAGTCAGTTGTTCTCAGTGTTTTTTCTTTGACCTGTTCGTTAGAACATCTCCTTCAGGAAACTGATGGGATCTGGTACCAGGTAAACAGTACTGCATAGGGAATCAGAAGATCAGGTCTAGTCAGCCTCACCCTGGTCTGAATCTGTTTCTCCCATCTGTACTGAAAGGAGATTATAACATCAAAAAGAAAGCCACTGACCATGACAGCACTGCCTGTGCAGCAGTCTTTCAAAAAATTGAATCCAAATCTGATCAAGTCTCCAGATTTCCCTAATTTATAGGAAATGGATAAAGGGGAACATTAAAATCTACCACAGGGGTGTAGTCAGTTAAATGCAGACAAAACTGTGGAAAGCACTATAGGACAAATCAAACAGTTCAGTTCTTCAATAAATACATAAGAGAGAGAAAGAGGGCAGGGGGTGGAGAGGGGGTAAGGAAGGAAGGGGAGAAGGAGAGAGAGAAACCTAGACTTAGCAGAGACTTAAGAGACATGTCAGTCAATTTTATTGTATGGACCTTATTACTATCCTTATGGGAATACAACTGTTTAAAAATAACATTTGTGAGACAATCAGGGAAATCTGAACAGTGATTGAATACCAGATGACATTAAGAAATTATTCTTAGTGTATTTTTTTAGATTTGATAATGGTATTATAGCTATAATGTTTAGAATTCTTGTAATTTGGAGATACATACATTTGGACAAAATGATAAGATGTAATGGATTTGCTTCAAAATAACCCAAAGAAGTATGGTGAGGGAGTGAATGGAGGAATGGTTACTAATTGTTGACTTTGGGTACTGGCTATGTGGGGAGTTCATTACACTGTTTTCTCTACTTTTGCATATATTTCAAAGTTCCCATAATAAATAAAAATGCTTAAAAAGAAGAAATAAAGATTGGTCCAGTGATCTAGGGGAACTTCAGAGTTCTGAGGGCACACATTGGAGACTACTATGAGATGAAAGAGTGCATGTACACACGTAGGAGCATTTAAAGCCCTTATGTACTTCCATATCAGCAATGCCATTTTGATATGTTTTATGCATGGCTTGAACATTCTATGGCAACCCAGGCCTGCTTGAGTTTGGCTTGAGGATAGACCAAGCCACTTACACTTTAGACTGAGGGAGATCTATTTTTAAACTTGAACACACAAAAATGTAGAGAAAACAGTATAAACCATGGATTTCCCAGTCCCCAATCCTAGACTGTTCTGTCTTGGAGGCCCATGAAATCTCCTGAATCATTGGCCTCTAGGACCTCTGCCCTAGTTCCAGGCACAGGCTGCAAGTATGAGAAGTACCATTTCTGGTTTGCCTTAAAGAGCCCTTTCTCCTTATCAAGCCTCCCTCTCTAGCCTACTAAATATGGCACCTCTAACCCAGATGACTCATCCCTCAGAGGCCTATCTGTCCCCACCCCTCACCCTTAGTTTTCCAGACCAAATCATCACAGTGGTATTAAAAATGCCTTTCACATACAGTGAAATAAAGTCTTAATTTCCAGGAATAGGGGAGCTGGAGAGACTTTGGGGAAGGTCATGGTCACAATATTATATGAGGCCTGTGCTAACTGGGGAATAAAGGACTGGGAAACTTGGATCATGCTCTAATATGAACCCTACCAAATGAACATGCCACAAGCAGGCATATTGTTAAATATAGACTTGCTGGGTGCAACTAGGGATGATAAGCTGGGAGAAGGTCCTTCTGAGAGATTGAATAGGGCAGAAAGTGTTTCTCAGTTGGAGAGAGACCCTGTTACACTGTGCCTCTCATTCTCCAACTCCACACTTCTCTCCCATCCTATGACAGCCCTAAAACAGAAATGTAAACAGCACTGAGAGACAATTTTAGGGCCCCTAAAAGGGAAGCTTCACTGATGTTCCATTTTCTGAGAGTCAGGCAATCAGAAGGGATATAAGATGCCAGGTGAGGCCTGTCCACCAGTCACGGTCTCTGAACTGCACTCTAACCTTCTGAGGGACAAATCTGCCTGCTCAGTGAGATATGTGGCTCTTGTCCCTGCATCCTGTCCTAGCCTTGGCTTGCAGCCATCAGCCATCTGCAAAATATAGCAAGCATAGTGTCATCTATAGAACTACCATGAACGGACACCGATCACCTCTTCCCCAAATTTTCTTTCGCCAAATGTCAAATTGGAGGGTATGTTTCCTTGCCCATCCTTATCTCAGTGTCCTTTATTCCCAGAAATAGATGCTTTACAAACAGCCTGGGTTGGGGAGCCTGACAGGGCAATCCCTCAGTGTATCAAGATCTAATGAAATGAGAGGCTCTACTTTTCAGGGCTTTGGGCTCCTCTTCAAGCCCTTGCCTATCTCATCTGGTGAAAACAAAGGAGTGCTATTTATACAAATCCAGCCCATGTCCAAGTGCCAGATACTCAGGCTCCTAAAGAAAGGGTATATCTTTTGCTGGGGTTGGAACCCAAGTTTCTCTCCTGCCTGGGCCCCATGCAGCTATTGGGACTTTCTGCATCACAGGGCCCACTTCACGAGTAAGTAAAGCCCACAAATAATCCAAAAACTTCATTCAGCTATGGCCATATTATCAGAACCTCCTCCCAAATATACTTTTTTTTTTACTTTTGATAATGGAATTTTTCAAACATGCAAATACAGTCAAATAGTAAATCCCATCTACCCATTACACAGCTTCAATAGTTACAAATCATGGCTGGTCTCATTTTATCCAAGTTCTTCCCCACACACAAACTTTATTTCTGGAATATTGTAAGAGAAATCTCAAACATACCATCTTATCATTTTCCCCATAAATACTTCAAGCTATATCTTTTGTATACTTTTGTAGCCAGAGATGAATGAAAGATACTAAAGGCCCCTGTAAAGTTCACCAGTTCTGCTCTCAGCTCTGCCACTGATGCACACTCCAGTTTTGGAAGTCTTTTCCCCTCTCTACACCTCAATTTTCTCATCTGCATAATGGAATAGGAGAAGTATGAGGGGTGGAGCAGTGCATGTGTTATGGGGTGGGGGTGAACTAAACTAGTGCTTCTTAAGCTTTAAGGTACACAGGAGCTTCCTATTAAAATGCATGATTCAGTAGGTCTGAAGCAGGGCCTGGGGTTATCCATTTTTAACAAGTACCCAGGTCCACACATCAGGGGCCTTCCCAGTTCTGCAATTCTGTAAGTCCAAAATTCTGGGTAGTTTGTCCATCACTATACCCCCAGGTGGGAGGCAGCTTTAAATCATCTCAGACAAAGTATCCCAGTTTCAAAATGCTCAGGGTAAGGTTAGAGTGTATTCCCAATCATTGGTTTCAGGCAGTAGTATGCTGAGGTCAGCTGGTACCAGCTCTCAAGAGCTGATTGTCAAATTATCAGGAACTTTACAAGTTCTTAAACACAGCCAGCATTAAAAACTAAATTAACACCCATGTTCACAGCAGCATTATTCACAATAGCCAAGAGGTGGAAGCAACCCAAATATCCATTGACAAACAGATAAACAAGATGTGGTATACAGGTACACTGGAATATTATTCACCCTAAAAAAAATAAAAAGAAAATTCTGACACATATTATGGTTTGACCTTGAGGACATTATGCTAAGTAAAATAAGCCAATCACAAAAAGAAAAATATGATTTCACTTATCTGAGGTATATAAAGTGGTCAAATTCATAGTAACAGAAAGTTAAATGGTGTTTGCCTAGGGGCTGGGGGAGGGGGAAATAAGGAATTGTTTAATGGGTATAAAGTTTCAGTTTTTCAAGAAGAAATAGTTCTGGAGATATGTTTCACAGCAGTGTGAATATACTTAATGCTAATGTGTTTTTAAATCATGATTAAAACTGAACAATAAAATGTTAATTAAATCATATAAAATTACAATTAAATGAAATAAAAAAAGGGCAATACATACTCAAAACTCATCACTTCCAAAATATTTTATTATATTTTACTATTTATCTGTATTATTACTATTTTATATATACTATATAATTTATATCTGTATTATAGTATTTTCATGGTGGGAATACTATACAATAGTGTGCTACTACTGCACATCTCTTCCCAACTCTGCATTTAGTAAATGGAGTTGATAGTTTGAAACTGTCAAGTGCTATAAATTAGGTCTCTCTCCCTAAGCCCCTTCCCCACTGGAGGGCTAGTGATTAGACATCTACCAGCATACCACTGGTTCCAGGGCCAAGCAAACTTTCATTGCCAGTAAATGCTTCCCTTAGAACTACACCAAATCTCTCCTACTGTAGTTCAATATTTTTTTCCGTCATGGAGACAGAAATGAAGTCTTAGTTAAAGCATGGCATTAAATTGGACTCCCAGATAATATATATTAAGGAAGCTGGGAAGAAGCTCAGAACAACTCATTATTCAATGAATATTAATTGAGCACTTCTATGTGCTAGACTCAAAAATACTTGCTAAGAATTTAGATAATCGACACATGACATGATTTACCTTTGACCAATAATCTGGAATTGTCCACAACTGGTTTGTCACAAATGATTCCCAGCAGTCAGCTCACTTACAGGGGTACCTTCTGGGGGTATTGATGACCAATCAATTTTGACTACAAATTGACTTATCTACCATCTTTCTAAAGTATGCCATGGGTTATATTCATTATATTGGAGAGACTCTTTCATGTTTCAGATCTCTCTTGGTTCCCTTGTCTATTGTTATTATCATTTTATCTCTCAAATTGTTGCTATTTTTTGGAAAGTGACCACTTTGTAGAGAGCATCAAACAGTGGCTGGTCCACATGGTGTTGTATGGCAGAAGAGATCTGTAGTATTCTCCCGTATTTCAACTTTTCACTGACAACAAAGACAAAGCTAGAAACCTGATTCCTGTCCTTTGAAACTTATAATTCTTTCTCTCATTTTTTAAAGTTTATTTTGATATCATTGATCTACAATTAAATGTGCAATACTATGGTGATTACACTACCCCCTTCACCAGGTCCCCCCCACCAACCCCATTACAGTCACTGTCCATCAGCATAGTGAGATGCCATAGAGTCACTACTTGTCTTCTCTGGGTTGTACAGCCCTCCCCATGGCCCCCTAACATTACATCTGCCAATCATAATGCCCCCTTTCCCCCCTTGTCCCTCCATTCCCACCCATCCTCACCAATCCCTTTCCCTTTGGTAACTATTAGTCCGTTCTTGGGTTCTGTGAGTCTGCTGCTGTTTTGTTCCTTCAGTATTTTTTCTTAGTTCTTATACTCCACATATGAGTGAAATCACTTGATACTTGTCTTTTTCGGCTTGGCTTATTTGACTGAGCATAATAGCCTCTAGCTCCATCCATGTTGTTGCAAATGGTAGGATTTGTTTTCTTCTTATGGCTGTATAATATTCCATTGTGTATATGTACCACCTCTTCTTTATCCATTCATCTACTGATGGACACTTAGGTTGCTTCCATTTCTTGGCTATTGTAAATAGTGCTGCGATAAACATAGGGGTGCATCTGTCCTTTTCAAATTGGGCTGCTGCATTCTTAGGGTAAATTCCTAGGAGTGGAATTCCTGGGTCAAATGGTATTTCTATTTTGAGTTTTTTGAGGGACCTCCATACTGCTTTCCACAATGGTTGAACTAATTTGCAGTCCCACCAGCAGTGTAGGAGGGTTCCCTTTTCTCCACATCCTCGCCAACATTTGTTGTTGTCTGTGTTTTGGATGTTGGCTATCCTCACTGGTGTGAGGTGGTATCTCATTGTGGTTTTAATCTGCATTTCTCTGATGATTAGTGATGTGGAGCATCTTTTCATGTGACTGTTAGCCATCTGAATTTCTTCTTTGGAGAAGTGTCTATTCATGTCCTCTGCACATTTCTTAATTGGATTATTTGCTTTCTGTTTGTTGAGGTGTGTGAGTTCTTTATATATTTTGGATGTCAACCCCTTATTGGATACGTCATTTATGAATATATTCTTCCATACTGTAGGGTGTCTTTTTGTTCTTCTGATGGTGTCCTTTGCTGTACAGAAGCTTTTCAGCTTGATATAGTCCCACTCGTTCATTTTTGCTTTTGTTTCCCTTGCTCGGGGAGATATGTTCATGAAGAAGTCGCTCATGATTATGTACAAGAGATTTTTGCCTATGTTTTTTTCTAAGAGTTTTATGGTTTCATGACTTACATTCAGGTCTTTGATCCACCTTGAGTTTACCTTTGTGTATGGAGTTAGACAGTAGTCCAGTTTCATTGTCTTACATGTAGCTGTCCAGTTTTTCCAACAGCAGCTGCTGAAGAGGCTGTCATTTCCTCATTGTATATCCAAGGCTCCTTTATCAAATATTAATTGACTGTATATGTTTGGGTTAATGTTTGGATTTTCTATTCTGTTCCACTGGTCTGTGGGTCTGTTTTAGTGCCAATACCAAATTGTCTTGATTACTGTGGCTTTGTAGTAGAGCTTGAAGTCAGGGAGCGTAATTCTCCCTGTTTTATTCCTCCTTCTCAGGATTGCTTTGGCTATTCAGGGTCTTTTGAGGTTCCATATGAATTTTAGAATTATTTGTTTGAGTTCATTGCAGAAAGCTGTTGGTATTTTGATAGGGATTGCATTGAATCTGTAGATTGCTTTTGGCAGGATGGCTATTTTGACAATATTTATTCTTCCTAACAAAGAGCATGGGATGAATTTCCAATTATTACTGTCCTCTTTAATATCTCTCAAGAGTGTCTTGTAGTTTTCATGATATAGGTCTTTCACTTCCTTGGTTATGTTTATTCCTAGGTATTTTATTCTCTTTGGTGCAATTGCAAATGGAATTGTTTTCCTCATTTCTCTTTCTGCTAGTTCATCATTAGTTATAGGAATGCAACAGATTTCTGTGTATTAATTTTGTATCCCTCAACTTTGCTGAATTCAGATATTAGATTTAATAGTTTTGGAGTGGATTCTTTAGGGTTTTTTATGTACAATATCATGTCATCTTCAAACAGGGACAGTTTGAGTTCTTCCTTGCCAATCTGGATGCCTTTTATTTCTTTGTGTTTTCTGATTTCCGTGGCTAGGACCTCCAGAACAATGTTGAATAAAAGTGGCCAGAGTGGGCATCCTTGTCTTGTTTCCGATCGTAAAGGAAAAGCTTTCAGCTTCTCGCTGTTAAGTATAATGCTGGCTGTGGGTTTGTCATATATGGCCTTTATTATCTTGAGGTACTTGCCCTGTATACCCATTTTTTGAGAGTTTTTATAATGAATGGATATTGAATTTTGTTGAATGCTTTTTCAGCATCTATGGAGATGATCATGTGGTTTTTGTCCTTCTTTTTGTTGATGTAGTGGATGATGTTGATGGATTTTTGAATGTTGTACCATCCTTACATCCTTGGGATGAATCCCACTTGATCATGATGGATGATCTTTTTTATGTATTTTTGAATTTGGTTTGCTAATATTTTGTTGAGTATTTTTGCATCTATGTTCATCAGGGATATTGGTCTGCAATTTTCTTTTTTTTGTGGTTTCTTTGCCTGGTTTTGGTATTAGACTGATGTTGGCCTCGTAGAATGAGTTTAGGAGTATTACCTCCTCTTCTACTTTTTGGAAAACTATAAGGAGGATGGGTATTAGGTCTTCACTAAATGTTTGATAAAATTCAACAGTGAAACCATCTGGTGCAGGGTTTTGTTCTTAGGTAGTTTTTTGATTACCTATTCAATTTCTTTGCTGGTAATTGGGCT
Source organism: Smutsia gigantea (assembly GCA_032199065.1). Lineage (NCBI taxonomy): Eukaryota > Metazoa > Chordata > Mammalia > Pholidota > Manidae > Smutsia > Smutsia gigantea. The sequence goes on along the minus strand of JAVSCE010002320.1, from coordinate 29,717 downwards.
ATTCAGGTTTTCTGGTTCTTCCTGGGTCAGCCTTGGAAAGTTGTATTTTTCTAGAAAGTTCTCCATTTCTTCTAGGTTATCCAGTTTGTTACCATATAATTTTTCATAGTGTTATCTCATAATTCTTTGTATTTCTGTAGTGTCTGTAGTGATTTTTCCTATCTCATTCTGATTCTTTTTATGTGTGTAGACTCTCTTTTTTTCTTGATAAGTCTGGCTAGGGGTTTATCTATTTTGTTTATTTTCTCAAATGCCCTGCTCCTGCTTTCATTGACTCTTTCTATTGTTTTATTCTTCTCAATTTTATTTATTTTTGCTTTAACATTTATTATGTCCCTCCTTCTACTACTGACTTTAGGCCTCAGTTGTTCTTCCTTTTCTAGTTTCATTAATTTTGAGTTCAGACTGTTCATTTGGGATTGTTCTTCTTTCCTGAGGTAGGTCTGTATTGCAATATATTTCCCTCTTAGCACAACCTTTGCTGCATCCCACAGATTTTGTGGTGTTGAATTATTGTTGTCATTTGTCTCCATATAATGCTTGATCTCTGTTTTTATTTGGTCATTGATCCATTGATTATTTAGGAGCATGTTATTAAGCCTCCATGTGTTTATGGGCTTTTTTATTTTCTTTGTGTAATATATTTCTAGTTTCATATCTTTGTCATCTAAGAAGCTGGTTGGTACAATTTCAATCTTTTTGAATCTACTGAGGTTCTTTTTGTGGCCTAGTATATGATCTATTCTTGAAAATGTTCCATGTGCACTTGAGAAGAATGTGTATCCTGTTGCTTTTGGATGGAGTGTTCTGTAGATGTCCATTAGGTCCATCTTCTCTAATGTGTTGTTCAGTGCCTCAGTCTCTTTACTTATTTTCTGTCTGGTTAATCTGTCCTTTGGAGTGAATGTTGAAGTCTCCTAAAATGAATGCATTGCATTCTATTTCCCCCTTTAATTCTTTTAGTGTTTGTTTCACATATGTAGGTGATCATGTGTTAGGTGCATAGATATTTATAATAGTTATATCCTCTTGTTGGACTGACCCTTTTATCATTATGTAATGTCCTTCTTTGTCTCTTGTGACTTTCTTTGTTTTGAAGTCTATTTTGTCTGATACAAGTACTGCAACTCCTGCTTCTTTCTCACTGTTAGTTGCATGAAATATCTTTTTCCATCCCTTTACTTTCAGTCTGTATATGTCTTTGGGTTTGAAGTGAGTCCCTTGTAGGCAGCATATAGATCGGTCTTGTTTTTTATCCATTCAGTAACTGTATGTCTTTTGACTGGTGCCTTCAGACCATTTACATTTAGGGTGATTATCGATAGGTATGTACTTATTGCCATTGCAGGCTTTAGATTTGTGGTTCCCAAAGGTTCAAGGGCAATTCTCTTACTATCTAACAGTCTAATTTAACTTACTTCGTATACTATTAGAAACACAACCTAAAGATTCTTTTTTTTCCTCCTTTTTCTTCTTCCTCCATTCTTTGTATGTTATGAATCATATTCTGTACTCTTTGTCTTCCCTTGGATGACATTTATTTAGCCTCAGGAATACTTCCATCTATAGGAGTCCCTCCAAAATGCACTGTAGAGGTGGTTTGTGGGAGGTAAATTCTCTCAGCTTTTGCTTATCTGAAAATTGTTTAATTCCTCCTTCAAATTTAAATGACAACCTTACCGGGTAAAGTATTCTTGGTTCAAGACCCTTCTGCTTCAGTGCTTTAAATATATCATGCCACCCCCTTCTGGCCTGTAAGCTTTTTGCTGAGAAGTCTGATGATAGCCTGATGGGTTTTCCTTTGTATGTGATCGTTTTTCTCTCTCTAGCTGCTTTAAAGTCTGTCTTTATCCTTGATCTTTGCCATTTTAATTACTATAAGTCTTGGTGTTGTTTTCCTTGGGTCCCTTGTGTTGGGAGATCTGTGCACCCCCATGGCCTGAGAGACTATCTCCTTCCCCAGATTGGGGACGTTTTCAGCAATTACCTCTTCAATAACACTTTCTATCCCTTTTTCTCTCTCTTCTTCTTCTGGTACCACTATAATGTGAATATTGTTCCGTTTCGGTAGTTCATACAGTTCTCTCAATATTCTTTCATTCTTAGAGATCCTTTTTTCTTTCTGTGCCTCAGCTTCTTTGTATTCCTCTTCTCTAATTTCAATTCCATTTACTGTCTCTTCTACTACATTTAATCTGCTTTTAAATCCCTCCATTGTATGTTTCATTTCAGATATGGAATTTCTTAATGATTGAACCTCTGACTTAAATACGTTCCTGAGGTCTTGAATATTTTTCTGTACCTCCATAAGCATGTTTATAATTTTTATTTTGAACTCTTTTTCAGGAAGATTGGTGAGTTTGGTTTCATTTGGCCCTCTTTCTGGGGTTTGTGAGATTTTGATCTGAACCATGTTCTTCTGATGTTTCATATTTCTGTGTGGTGCCCACTAGTGTGCAGAAACTCCAGTCTCTGGAGCTGCTCAGCCCTAGAGTGAGGTTGGGGGTTATAGGGGAGTGGAGCTGGTGCCTGCAAGGAAAGATCTGTTTCCTGTTTGCCATCTGCGGTGCCTGTCTCCAGTGTCAGAGCCAGTGGGCCAAGCACACACGTATAAACCTCTGTGCTTTTGTAGGCAGGGCCTCCCTCTGGTTGGCCTGACACCTGCACAGTGACTGCTTGTTTGCGAGCAGGTGCCTTCAGGCCAGTAGGAAGGCTCAGCAGGCTGTGTGTCACAGTGGGGGGCCTCGGAGCTGAGTAGACATCCAGGGGGATGGAGTAACTGAAGCTCCTCAAAGTTCCCAACCACCTGGGCAGAGCATGCTCAGACAACCTTGTCCAGCTCTCCCTTCTCCCGTGCAGCAAGCTCCGTGCAAACCCCGCCCCTTCAGCAACCCTCTGGCTACTAGGAAGCCTGTCAGACTCCCTGCCTTTCCTCTGACACAGAGCGGCCGGGTGTGGATCCCCTCCTCCACAAACGGCCGGAATGTCAATTTCTCAAGCACTCTGCCTGCCCTAGCTCCCCAACATCCAGAGCACCACACACTATAGGATTCTGCTCACAAAGAAGATCTCCAGGACTAAGTGTTCAGCAGTCCCAAGCTTCCACCCCTCCCCTGCTCCATTTCTCTTCCTCCCATGGGTGAGCTGGGGTGGGGGAAGGGCCTGTGTCCTGCCAGATTAAGGCTTTTGTACGTTACTCTGTTTCATGAGGTCTGCTCTGTTTGTGAGGTCTGTATGCAGTCTGGTTCAGCCTTCTTTCTTGTTGTTGTTTTAAGGTTAGTTGTGTTAATTAACTATATTTTTGTACTGTTTGTGGTTTTGGGAGGAGCTCTTCATCTCACCTCTCATGCTGCCATCTTGAAAAATCCAGAAGAAGTTGTTTTTATGCTAACCTGTCTGGCCTAGTTAGAGACACTGTCCAAAAGCTTTCTGAACATGCCTCCAGACTCTGACAACCACTATCAGAATCCTGGGGCAACTTGTTCCAGATATGGAGCTGGGCATCCTGGTTGCTTCCCTTAACAGGACCCCTGCTGATGCTTCTCCTAGCCCTGCTACTTGGACCATGCTTACTAAACCTCTTAACTAAATTTTGTTTCATCCAGACTAAAGTCCATCAAGGGCAAAGTCTGTTGTCATGAGGATTCAAGCCCTTGCCAATTGATGAATCAGCTGTCTTCCTGGGACCCCTAGATGGGCACCCTTACTGTCCTACTCTCCACCTTCCTGACAGCAAGCAGAGGGACCCAAATGACCACACGGTCCCTCACTAGCAGGAAGCAGCCAGAGCGGTCATCACCCCTCATCCCAATGATTTGGGTCCCAACTGCTTGAGGCGGGAATGTTAGGCAGAAAGACAGAAATGAGCGGGATGAAGAGGAGAAAGGGGTCCCCCAAAGATGACTCAGGGAGTTGATCAAATAGAACCAGAAAGCCATAAATGACTCAGAGAATTAATCAGATGAAGCTACAGGGTCCAAGAGTGACTCAGGAAATGTCCAGGGTCCCCCCACATAAGAAACATCAGAGGCACAGGCACAGCACAGCCCTGTCCTCATTTCACCAATCAGAACAAACCTAGAGAGCTGACAGCTGTCAATCAAGGACCTCTCTGCCCTGCCAAAAACCGCATAAAATAAGCCTCAGAATGAGCATCCACACCTGCCTGTCTTATCTTAAGCAGGCGCACTTTGTTACTCTATGCAGAGTGTATTAAACTTACTTTACTTTCTTGACTTTGGTCTCTTGTCTGCAACACTAAGGCAAGTCCTTTCCTTCCCAACACATCCATCCATTCATCCATCCATCCATCCATCCATCCATCCAAACTATTGGTCAAGAAGCTGTTATGTACTAGAGACTATTTTAAGGGCTAGGGATTCAGCAAGGTTAATGGATAAAGGTAGCTTGGTATAGCTGAAGACAGATGAACTGGGAGCTAGAGTGCCTGAGCTTAAGTTCTGCCACTATAATTTACTATCTGTGCAATCCTGGACAATTCACCAAACCTGGGCTTCAGGTTTATCAGCTATAAAATGGCATAGGTAGAATTTAATATAGATGATCACTAAGGAAGTGTCTTTCCAGCTCTAATTCCCTATGAAAAATATTAATAGAGAGATAATAGAATGGAATGACAAAGGACATAGACACTAGAGTCAGGCCGCTGGGCCCAAATTCTTCCTGTAAAACTTACTAGTCATATGACCTGGGGCAAATTGCTTAACCTCTGTATGGAATATTAATAATAATAGTACCTATTTCAAAGGGAGGTTGTGAGATTAATGAGTTTATGTAAGTAAAATGCTTGTAGCAGTATTTGGAATATAGTAAGTGCTGTGTTAGCTATTTTTAAGAGGCTAATAGTGCTTCTGGCTACCTGAGTTGAACCATTAGCCCTTATGTGGTATGGGGGTGGAGAAGAACTGACCAAACCTCTAGGATTTAGCAAATGAAAAGGAAGCTTAATATAATTTACTTTCAAAATGGTTAAGGCTGCCTGATTATGAAAAGGCCTGGGGCTTTCACCTCAAAGAGATAACTCCATCATTCCTAAAGGGTATTGACAATATGCAAACTGAACTTAGGTCAATTTTGGAGGTATCTGTGAGTAACAGCTAAGGCTTAGTCTTCTTTTAGAAGACTCTGGGGAAGCTGGGCCTAAAATCCAGCTTTTTCCTCATAACTGAAAGCGCTTTTAGAGTCACCACCTTAGTTTCTGTGATTACTTATTCTCTACCTACCCATGGAAAGCTACTCCTCAGAATTAACAGAGAGAAGGGGTAGGGGTCTAGGGATGTAAAACTTCCTGAGATACACAGGATAAACCCACACAATAAAAAAATTATCCCACGCAACATGCCAAAGTGCCTTCATTGAAAAACTATTAATTAAAGACTATTAGACATGAGTGTTAAAAGGCAAGAGGAGATTTTTAAGACTGACTAACCACTAAATTCCCCCAAGTTCCACTTCCTACAATAATACTAAAGAATGATCTGAGAGTGATCCTGGCTGGTACTGAAATGATGCTGACATTTTGAGTGACTGGGAAGATATTGAAGGAGGGATGGGACAGAGAGGCTGCTGCAAGAGTGAACTTAAGTCTCAACTGGAACAAGACCATGGAGAAATGTTCTGATCCATTTGGATGCTACGATTAGCAAGTGTGACCAGGGTAAAGTTAGAAAACAGAGACTCCACTCCCATTACCACCCTGAGTTGCTGTATAACCTTGAGAGTTACTTCCCTCCTTTGCATCTCTGATGGCTCAAGCTGTCCAAAGGGGAAATTAAATCCTGTTTCTCTCACTCCCTGGACTAGTGAGAAGATTTATGAGATAGCAGCAGTGTATATGTAAGCCTAAGTGCTGTGGAAACGAAGGCTTATTGGTATTCCTGGGGAAGAGAGAAAGAGACCATGCCTCTGGTTATTCAAAAACAAACAAACAAAAAACATTGCCATGGTAATATTCTGAGACCCAATAAAGTAGACTTAGCCTGAGCCAGCTAGTTTGAGGTTAATAAGCTACATAGTACCTCACAAAAACCCTTTACTTAGCACAAATTCTGGTCTGAAAACATAAGTATACTTTCAAATTAGATGACGGTACTTCAAGTTTCTCTAATGGATGTTTTGTCTTTTTTTTCCTGTGGGTAATTAGCAGGTAACAGGAAACTAGAGAGTAGAGGACAAGGTTTCTTATTAATCTGAAATTTTGTGAAAGTTAAAGCTGAAGAAATTATTCTCCTCCCAACAGTATTCCAGAAAGATGTTCTTTGGTTATGGCTACTTCCCCTTGTGGATGATTGCATTATTTTATTATTTCTTGAAGTTAAACTTTCAACTCAATGCACTGCCCACAGTATACTCTCAGCAAATGTTTGCTTATGGATTAACTGATGCTACTAGAAATTGAACTTCTAGTAGCAAAGGAAAAGTGTGATCAGGGAGCTAGTAAGAGAATGGAGTCCAAGAATTTGGGTTCATACGCAAGGTAACTTGACATGACATGGACACTGATACAGTTTTTTATTTAAAAACATTGTATATTAGATCATGTGTTCTTGTTGGGAAGGGAAGTTCTCATCTTCTGGTGCATGAGAAACCATTATCAGAGAAACCATCTTTCAAGATCCCAAAACTTATTCAAAGATAGAACTAAAATGATTATGCTAGTTTTTAGCAGAGGCCTGAGGAATCTTTCAGCTTGGGAAAAAGCTGCTAGCCCATGGTGACTCTCAATCCATGTGCTGTGTGGAGAGAAGAATGTCTTTTTTCCCTCACTGATGCTACTCTCCACGTAATCCCTGACATGATTAAAAGCTATGGAAAATTAGAGCTAGCTGGAAGTTTAGGGGAATTTAATGACACAGTTCACCTTCTCAAAAGCGTAAATGAAATATTCACTTCTGAAAACAAGTTCATCCTCCCAGTAGGCTGGCAGGCCAGCTGCTGCCAATTTGACGCTTTGAGCTGGTACTGGGTATCTTGCGGATTATGCCATTGCCACTTGCAAGCCATTCTCTACTGGGTATACCCTGGAGTCTTTGAATTGGCCAATCTACCTGTTGGGCTGGCTCCTTGCTGAGAACAGACCTTGGCCAGCCTTCTCTGCCTAAACGTGCCCAGTTGGGGCCTTTACCTTTTTATGTTCATGGTCCAATGCTTTCCTGAAGCAACACTTACCTGCTGATCAACCAATTAGTTGGCTGGTGAAGACAAAGGGGAAGGGAGAGAAAGACACTTAATATACTGAATTGAAATCTATTTTTATTTATTATAGAAAATTGTTCTCTCTGAGAATGCTTAAAGATAAACTTAACTAGGACTACAATTTCAAGTATTTGTTATATTTGAAGAATCATCTTGGAAAATAATCCAGATGATGAGCAAGAGAGGAACATTTGCCCATTTCCTGTGGACTCAGAAGGGAGAGAAGGGACTTTAAAGAGGCACCTCAGCGACTGTGTAATTTTTTTCAAGAGCACTTTTACACTCTCCTAGATAGGCAGAAATCTAAGCCATGTAAAAGAGCTCCAGAGAAGAAAGTTCCAAGGCCTCTCTTTTATTCACCTTAAACTTTAACTACTCTCAATGTCAAGAAATGTTGCTTTATGTTTATTCCAAATCCTTCTTATCCACTTTCTCTTGTTCCAACCTCTGGAGACAAAGGATAATTGGTCACACATTTGAAGACCATTTTTCAGTTGCTCCTGAATCTCTTCTTCTCCAAGTTAAACAATCTCAGCTTCTTTAATTTTTCTTTGAAGGACTTATTCCCAAAGCCCTTTGTGGCTTTCCTCAGGATTACCTTCACTCTTCATCTGCCTTTAATATGGAGCCAAGAAGTAGATAATGTTTCTCATAAGTACTGGGAAGCTTCTTTTCCAGTGATCAGATTGTTTTGCATATTTAGGTTTTTTCAACATTTGCTATAATGGTCACACCCCTATTATTGGTTGTTAAGGTTGTTTTTCATTATTTTTGCTAAGTAAATTATGGTACATTAACTTAATGGAATATTAGGCAGCCACTGAAAGGATCAAAATTATCAAGAGTGTATAGGAACAGAGGGATAGGGTAGAAAAGTTATAGGGATAAGGCAAAAAAAGGTAAAATACAAAATTATGTGGCCTCTCATCTATGGCTGCAGGGTACTTGATACGTCACTTTATTACAGCACTTAACATTTTATTTTCCTGCCATTTGTTTCTATGCCTATCTGTCTCTCCAAGCCAGTAGAGTACTTAGGCAGTGTTTGAGTTATCCCTGTTGCACCAGCACTGGGTGTGGGGCCTAGAAGAGAGTAGGTACTCAGAAGTGTTTGTTATATGAGTGGATAAATTGGATCCATATAAAAACACCTATGCATGGACAAACTAAAAGGAAATAAAAATGGTTGTACTAGGATGGTGAAGTTATAAGGGTTTTATTCTTCTCAAATTTTCTTTCACATATTTTTCTTACCTGAAAAAGGTGAGGGGGGTGAAAATCAGGATTAAAGTGTTCAGTTCTGGTTGGCTTATAATTGGCAGTCTCCCAATGTCCTATTTTTCTATCCATGTAGCATGTGTCATTGTTACTGGGTTGTTCTGTCTTGGTTTCTGAACAGGCCCTTTGGTTTATACTTACTAAGCATCCTCTGAAATTCTTAGCTCACTTCCAGAAGCACAGCTTATCAACATCCCCCTGCCTTCCAACCTGGTCTTTTCAACTCTTAAACCACACCTGAGTATAACCATGATAAGCATGACAGTCACTCATCTGAATTTCCTAATAATCCTGGAAGGTAGTCAACGTAGGGACAAATCTATGTTTGAAACAAAGGCTTAAAGAGGCTAATGGTGACAGAGATAGCAAAAGGCAGATTTGGTCTAGAACCCAGAAGTTCTGACTTCAAATTCCATGAATATTCCATCACACCATCCACTGCTGAACTATATGACTTGTGATATAATGACTATCAATATTCCTTATGCCCCCAAGCCTGTCCGTACATGATCCTTTCAGCTTCTAGGTGAAAAGGCAGGTTGGGATAGAAATGAAAAGTTAACATTTATTGCATGCCGACTATGTGTCAATAAACCTACCTATGATAAATACAATTGTATCCATACTTTTTAGAGATTCAGAAGGATGACAGAGCTGATATTCAAACCTAGGTCTGTCTGACTCTAAACCCAAGCCTTTGGCACTATATTAGAAAGGGTGGGAGCTTTCCCTCAAGTTAATAACCTGGCCCAAGCTCCAAGATCAACTACTGACCAACTCTTCCTTGAGCTTCACATAGACATATCTCCTCAAAGGAAGGGGACAGGCTTAGAACAGAAAGCTATGATGGGCAGATGGCAGCTGTGGCTGGACTTCCTGTTGGATGAAGTCAGTATATGCTGCTCCCCAGCCTGGAAGTCACTCTCAAAGTGTTTTACCTCTAATCCAGGTCCAGAATTGTACTCTATAAACTCGAATCCTATGTCAAAACACATCTCTCTCTCCCCGCCACCATCATGTTTGCTAACCTGTACTAATCCATGTAGAACAGTGGAGGGAACATAAACCACTGCATTTCTCAAAGTTAATTACAATTTAATACACATAACCCTTATTGGGTGCCAGACATGTTCTAAGTGCCTAACATACTTAATCCTCATCACAACCTTATAAGTAGATACTATTATATTCCAGATTTTACTAATGGGCAATTTTAGGTACAGAAAGGTTAAATACTAGCCCAGTGTCACACAGCTAGTGAGCAGCAGAGCCGATATTTGAAATTGGGGAAATCTGCAAAAGTTCATGTTCTTAACCACAACATTCTACAGCCCCTCCAGGTGTGATGTGAGAACTCAATAACAAAAGCAGGATGGAAAGGCCTGAATTGATACTAAGGCTGATAAAAACAACAGTCTGTCTTCCATCTAGACAATAGTTTACAGTTTACATAGCACTTACTACATCCATGGATTCAGTTGGTCCTCACAACAATGACGTGAGGGAGGCAGCACTGACATTATCATCAGTTTTCAAGAAGACAGTATTGAATAGAGGTTGATCATCCAGGTTCTGGAGTTGGATGTGGGTTTAAATCCTGACTTTGTTTTTATTTAGCTATGTAATATTGGACATATCCTGGTTGGGCCTCAAGATCTTCATATCTAAAAACACCTTCAGAATGTTATGAATGGGGGGAATAATGCACTAATATATGTACAGTGTTTCACATAGTTCCTGACCCAAAGGAAGCCATCAATAAATATTGGCTATTATTGCAAGATGAGGGAACTACACCAAAGCCCTGAAGAGAAGGGTGCATATACAGCATTCAGGGAGGCATAAACAGAGAGGACTTAGATTCCAGGTTCCTATTCTCAGTCTAGTGTTCTTCTAGGCCTCCTCACCCTGAGGCCATCATTTTGTATTTTGATAGGTAAGCCTGCTGCAAGACTGCTAAGGATTAACATGACATTGGAATGTTCATTTTGTCTGTCACCCCCCAGCACTGACAATGTAAATTTACCACCTAGCACAAGGCTGGCAGGTAGCAGGCCCTCAGTAAGTATCTACTGAATGAATGAAATACCTAAGCCATCAGAGTACTCTCATTGGACCCTGGGGAGAGAGAAACTATGAACACCAGTCTTTGCCTTCAAGAAACTCACAGTCCTACAAGAGATATGGACTTTCAAATAAATGATTGCCCAACAGTGTCAAAAGTAACTTCTAGAAGACTAAGGAGCTATACAGTGGAGAGGAAAAGCCCCTTCCCATTCATCTGTTACTAATGCCACTATGCCCTGGAAGCAAGGAGAAGAGGATCATAAAATTCTTTCAAGGAAAATGGAGTTTAAGAGGTAAAATGATGTGTGTGGAATCGAACACAGGTAGAGCTCAAATCCTGACTTCAAATCCAAAGTTTTTTCAGCAGTGTATGACATCTAGATGAAAATCAGCTTTCTTTTCCCCAAAAAAGGGCAAGCAGGAAGTGACTTATACTGGTTCACACAAATGGACTAAGGTTAGCTTTCTTATTAACAATTCCTCAGCTAAGGAGTTGGGAGATATTGGATGGCACTACTCCAAGGCCGGTTTTGAAACTTCCTGATCTGAAGATTGTTGTAGCAAAGCCAGAAAATGCTTAGTCCAAGATGATTAGGGTGTGATCTGGAAGCAAGAGGAAATCCTTCATGCCCCTGATAGAGCTCTGCCCCATAATAACTTTGAATGTCAAAATGGATTTCAGCTCTGCCAATTAAATGGACCTCTCAAATGAAGGCTATACATTAATCTGTCTGAACCCTGAGCACTGAACATGGTGAACGACTATTCACTGGGAGTTTATGGTCAGGGATGACAAGAAATTTGGCTCTACCTCATGAATATTTGGCATTACTGCAGAGCTATATGAACCCATTAACCTGCTTCAGGAAGGAAACATGAAGATGATTATTGTGATGATTGGTTAGCAACAGTATCTTATTCAGTCCTCCTACACAAATCACCACACAAAATACAAAAGTCCAAGCAGAACTACAGAGTTTTATGCCCCTTCTAGAGAAGCAAAGGGGGTTTTGGCATCTCTGCTTCCATGTTGAGTGATTCCTCTCTCTCTCTCTCTCTCTCTCTCTCTCTCTCTCTCTCTCTCTCTCTGTCACACACACACACACACAAACACACACACACACACTCACACACATTCACAGCTATTCCCTTCAGTTCAGATTATCTATGCCAATTCAAGGAATATTAGCTCAACTATTTACTAGCTGTGTGACCTCAAGCAAGTTACTAATCCACTCAGACCTTTGTTTTGTTTTTTTATATGTAAAATACAGATATCAATAACTATGTCCTAGAGAGTGCCTGTCATATACTAGTTGAACAACTAGAAGCTGAGTCAGAGGTGGTGGTACCTGCTGGATGATAGGGAAGGAGTGTCTCAAGATAGAGGGATGTGTGTTGGAAAGCGGAGGTTTTTCTAGGGGTTTGAAAAACTGAGATGGCTGACTTCTTATGCATTCTACTTGCATTAGGCAACACCAACAATCTTGATGCAGGCAATTACATAAGTTACAAGACAGAACAACTCTCCTCTGGTATTAAAACTTGGACATCAAGACTGCTGCAAAAGCATGATTTCTAATCCTCATCTCCTTTCTGCCAGTTTCTGACCCCTACCAGTTCCAAAGTCACTTTTATTCACTGGCTCAATGCCCATCACCCCCTGTAAAACTCTCAACCCATTTTGTCACTGACTGCCCATCCTGTCTCTCCCAATTAAAACAACACATGTTTTCCTCAGTTACCCTCGTCCTGCCAACAGATGACAAATGTGGGCTGCTGTAATAATGCATTCCCCAGGCATTAGAAGAAACCAGGAGATTGAAGATGATGCATGCAGACTGTTGGAATATTTTAATTAAATAAAAATGAACTGTTATGCTCCATACAAAGCAATGCTATTGATGTCTTGTCATTGCAGTATTTATCTTCTGGCCATGTGTTGAGAAGACTCATGCTCCGCACTAACTGACAAGTGAATAAGTTCCTGCTGTACTCCCTCCCCCACTGGGGCCACTGTGTGGGCAGAATTTTCACCAGGGTCAGCTCTTTAAGCAGACTACAGCAAAAACAGCCTGGCAGAGCATTAGCAGCACTGATGCAAAAGCCCCTCAGAAACCCACTGTTCCACAATCTCAACCAGCCACTGTAGACAAAATATAGATAGAGACAGAATAGACTCCAGGGTTAGAATAGGAGACTCAGAGAAAGACTCACAAGATCCACAAATGAGAGAAGGAGTGGAAGAAAAAAATCAAAGAGGGGAAAGTCAAGTAGGAGAGACAGACAGATACAGTAAGCAAGAGAGCATGAGGAAAGACAAATGAAAGGCTGGCTGGGAGAATGAGAGAATTAGAGAAATAATAGAACAGGACAGAGGTAAAAGAGAAAAAGACAAAAGTAGCAAAAAGGGCTTTGAGGAGAGAGAAAATGAGAACCACAGACAGGAGAGACAATAAAAGAGGCAGTTAAATGGATGGGAGTAGGAATTATCAGGGACTTAACTAACATGTTTCTTGCTTCACATTAAACAATCCTTTCTAGCTTTGTAGTAGTAGTATTGCACTTGATACCTGTCAAGACTATCACCTTGATGAGCAAATGTGGAAGATATTTGTCTTGATATTCACCACACACCTGTCAAAATTTAAAAGCTAAGGTAACTTGGACAAATTAGGGAGGGAGATAAAGGAAGAAAAGCCAGGGGGAGGCTTAGCAGGCCCAGAACATTTTCCCAAAGTAAGGAGAGATAATGATGGAGGTGGAGGTGGTAGAGGAGGAGGGAGGGGAGAAAAGAGAGAGAGAGAGAGAGAGATTGACATAGAAATATATAAATATGCACACTTCAAAACTAATTTTTGTTTATTGATGAATAGTGTTTCCATATACTCTTCTAAATGAAGGCAAATACTTTTACTGCACCTCCATCTCCCAAGCCTGCATTCTTCCCCCAATCTCAAAACCCTAGCCTATATCCAGGCCACCAAAATCACCACTTGGGAGATTGGAACTCTGTCTTTCCTAGCCTCTCTGCTTCCCACCCTGCCTGCCCCTCTGAACACTTCCCAATCTCTTCCTGGATCATTCCTGTACTCTGACATTTATCTTGGTATGCTGGAGTTGGGGTTGCTAGGCCAGCCACCATGGCAACAGTGTGGGATTCTGCCCTGAGTTGGTTGGCACTATGGTTTGAAAAGGCTGATTTCCTCCAGGTGAAGATTCCTAAAAATAAAGAGCGAGAGAAGGGAATAGAGAAGGAGAGGGAGGGAGGGAAAGAGAGAGAATTTTGCCCATTTCTTAATCCAATTAGTTTTCTATCAAGCTAATTTATCATTATCATTCTATTAAAAACAGAATTTATTAAATTTATTTGTTCCAGATAGTTTCCAGGTATATATTTCTTTTTAAAAATTAAACAACTAACATGTTCAGTAGTTATCAAGTACAGATAACTAGTAGATACAGTATGGCCTAATTGAAAGAAAACAAAATTTAGGGTCAGGCAGAGCCTCCAAACTCCTCTGCTCCCCATGCTCCCAAATACTCTGTTCCTACCTTGCCTGCGGCATGTATGACATGCCCATAATTAGAAGCTGACTCCACTGGACTGAGTTTCTTAAAGGTAACCATGTCTTCTTCATCTCTGGTTTGCCTCAAAGATGCATAAAAGTTGGCCCTAACAAGTATTTGTTTTGGAATTAGAGCTCTGTGTGGAAAATGGAAGTTCCCATGGCCAGTATCCTCACCTGACCCTAAACTAGTTGATGATGTAATTGGCCTACTGCTAAGCTACTGCTTTCACACCTGTAGGCAATAAGCTGTTACTGACTGAATCACTATCTAAAGAGCTCTGCCCAGTGCTCTGGGCAGAAGCAGAGATGGAGGAGGATTACAGACCTGCAGATTCTTGGATGCAGATATGATTCTAGTGCTCAAAATATCACTGGAAAAATAAAGCTGGGTATAAACCCTTTAATTCCAAGAACATTTCCTTGTCATTTCTTGGTCTCGTGGAATCAATAGTGAACTTGCCTGCGGCAGAAACCCTCAGGCAAGAAACTGGCATAGTTGGCAGGATTCACTGTAGACTGAAGAACAGAACAGGCTGCCCTCATGGGAGGGGTATTTCAGTAGGCTGCCCCTATGAATAGGAAGACATTAGAGTGTCCCCCAATGGTCATGTGGCCTGAGATGGCTTGCCTCCTAGAGGGCTAGTCCCTGTCCCAGGACTGGAGGCAGGTAGAGGTGACACCTGAAGCAGTAGAGATGGCCTTACTCTACTGGGAAGGATGAAAGGGTGGTGCTGGAGGCACCAACCCCTCCTCTACTGAAAGCATGCTCAGTGGTGGTAAAGAAAATAAAGACACAGCAACCAAGAGCTCCTCTGGGGAGAGGTACAGTCCCCTCCCCAGGCCATGGAGCACTCTATGCTCCACCCCATACTCAGGTTGAGTTGGTGGATTTGGGCTCCTGGTTTTGGCAGAAGCCCTTGGATTCAGTATCAGTTTGGCTCCTGCATCTGTAGGATTTAGGGATGGATCGAATTGTTCTGTTGGGATCAGAGATGGGAAAGCTGGCTTCACTGACAGTTCATCCTGCCTGAGGCAGCAATTACAAAATCCACATCAGACCCTAGAAAATGACTCCCTCCTCAATTGGCTTATGGACACACTTCACATTGTATGGCCCAATCAGGGTGATTTACCATCCTCCCTGCTAGATGGCAGACATATGCTGAGCTCCAACAGGTGTTATTGGAGTTAGACATGAAAAATGCCATTTATAGTCCAGAGAATTATGGACCCGATGAGGAGTCTTTTAATGAAGGGATGAGAAATATGGTGCTTCAAACAGCTCCCATGTCCCTCTTTGGGCTCCTAGTGGCCATTCTTGCCCCTCACTTAGGGAAGCCCACCAGTGAGATTACCCATACAGGAGCAGACTTCAGAGAGGCTAAGGCAAGGAGAGCATGAAAGGAAATACGGTCTGCTTCTCAGAGGAAGAACTTAAAGGGCCCTGTGAAGGTCATGAGGACCCAGAGGGTTGATTTAATAGGGGCAGAGGCAGATAGAAATAAATCTGATGGGAAGTCAAATAGAATCTTATTGGAACTTTGGCAACAATTAAAATTGGAGCAGCAGGATCCAGCTGCTGAGGAGCAAGAAGCAGAGTCTGGAGACAGAGCCACAAGTCTGGCCTATTTGTTTGCATGACTTCCTGCTGGAAAGTGAGCCAACCTTGCCTGACCCTCACAGGAAGATGATCGGGGGACATAGTTTGACTGAGAGGAGGGTGGAGGTACCTTCCCTGAGGGACCAGGGAGGGACTGGAGGCCTCATGTTGAAATATGTATTCATTGGTCCCCAGTGAACATACAATGCATCCTGGCTGTGGTAAACACAGGAGCTGAAAGTTCACTGATTTACAGCAACCCTGGGTGATTTCCTGGGACCCTGCTGTTATAGATGGATATGGGAGTAAGGCTATCAGAGTGAAACAAGCCCAAATCCCACTGGGAATAGGGCATCTACCCCCAAAGAAGTATACTGTGTATCTCTCTCCCATCTCTGAATATATTCTGGGTATTGATATCCTGCAGGGTCTATGGTTGCAGACCACTGCAGGTGAGTTCAGACTGAGGATACGTGTGGTAGAGGCAGTTCTGAGGGGACATGCTAAGCACCTGCCCATAGTTTGGCCTGTGCCTTGGCAGGTGAATAATACCGATCAATACAAATTACCTGGAAGGCATAAAGAAATTGCAGAAAACCTCCAGGAACTGGAAAAGGTAGGTATTATAAAGCCCACCCATAGTCCCTCCAAGTCCCCAGTGTGGCCAGTAAAAAAGCCAGATGGCTCCTGGCATATGACTGTGGATTACAGAGACTTGAATAAAGTCATACCCCCTATGCATGCTGCTGTCCCCTCTACTGCAGGCTTGATGGATACCATCAGCAATGAGCTAGGAACATATCATTATGTGGTAGATCTTGTTAATGCCTTCTTTTCCACTGACATAGAACAGGAAAGTCAGGAACAATTTGCCTTCATATAGGAAGGACGGCAATGGACTTTCACTGCCCTTCCACAGGGATACCTCCACAGCCCCACCATCTGTCATGGACTTGTAGCCCAGGACTTGGCAGCATGGGAGAAACCACCAATGGTGCAGCTGTACCATTATATTGATGATGTCATGCTCACGTCTGATTCTCTTTCAGATCTAGAAGGTGCAGCACCTAGACTGCTGCAACATTTACAGGAGAAAGGATGGGCTGTGAACAGCACCAAGGTTCAGGGACTTGGTTTGTCTGTCGAATTCTTGGGGGTCATCTGGTTGGGTAAGACCAAAGTTATACAAGAAGCAGTTATAAAGTCCAGGCCTTCCCTATCCCTACAACTGTAGCATTGTTACAGGAGTTTTGGGGTATTTTAGGCTACTGAAGAGTGTTTATCCCATACTTGGCACAAATTCTGAAGTCCTTATACTGGTTGGTATGAAAGGGCCTCAGGTAGGACTGGGATGAGACATGTGCAGCTGCCTTTACTACAGCAAAACAGGCAGTCAAGGCCGTGCAGGCCTTGAGTGTGATAGACCCATCAAGGCCCTGTGAGCTGGACGTTCATGTCACTGAAGACGGTTATGGGTGGGGTCTCTGGCAGCGGCTTGAACGAACTCGCCAACCTATTGGATTCTGGTCACAACTCTGGAAAGGGGCAGAGGTACGATATACTTTGATAGAAAAACAACTGGCTGCCATATATCATGCCTTGCTGGCTATAGAACCCATGTCTGGAATGGCCCCGATAAAGGTAATAACCACCTACCCATCATGGGGTGGGTATGAGACTGGACCCAAAAGCCACAGAGTGGCATGGCACAGCCGCCTACACTGGCCAAGTGGGGTGCACACCTATAGCAGCGTAGCGCCCTCTCTACTAGCCCCCTGAGTGAAGAATTCAAATACTTATTGGGGCCAGTGACGTGTACTAGTGAAAGGCTGGAAGAATTTGCTTTTGAGTCATTAGTATCAAAGAATTCTTATAAGGAAGGAAAAGCCCCTGTACCCAAAGATGCATGGTACCCAGATGGCTCCAGTCATGGGCAGCCCCATGGAGGGCTGTAGCTTTCCATCCTAAGACTGAGACAATATGAATGAAAGATGGTGAAGGGAAAAGAAGTCAATGGGCAGAGTTGCAGGCAGTGTGGCTTGTGATCAACCCAGAATCCTCTCCAATAGCTGTCTTCACTGACAGCAGGACCATCTATCAGGGCTTGACTCTGTGGTTACGGATATGTTACCATGCCAGCTGGATGGTTGGTCACCCACCCCTTTGGGGGCAAGGGTTGTGGAAAGACTTATGGGCTGTGGTCAGACTAAAACAGTTGCAATATATCATATGAAGGTCATTTGCTGCTGGTATCCCAAGGAAGTGATAAAGCAGATTAATTAGCCCAAGTATGTTGGCTAGAAGGAAAGCTTGCCTCTGATGTGGCCCAATGGTTGCATCAATATTTGCTTCTTGCAAGGCAAAAGACATTGGTTGGGCTTGCCTTTGACATTTGAAGAAGTCACCAGAGCCCAGCAGGAGTGCATTGTATGTTCTAAAAGGGACTTACACTGAGTCCCACAGCAACATGGGACCATAGCTAAGGGGCTGATACCTCTCATCAGGTGGCAGATAGAGAATATTGGGTCCCTGTCCATGTCAGAAGGGTACCAATATGCCATGAGTTATGTGGACACAGCTACTGGACTTCTGGTTGCTTTCCCTGCACTTTGCACAGACCAGCAGATGACCAAAAAAGTTTTGAAGCATCTCTTTGCAGGCTATGGCCAACCACAGGTAACTGAGAGTGAACAAGGCCCCCACTTTACTGGACGTGCTCTACAAGAATGGGTGCAACAGTTAGGAATCAAATGGAAATTTCATGTACCATATAATCCTACTGCAGCAGGCATGATAGAAAGGTACAGTAGTTTGTTAAAATCTGGCCTGAAGTCAGACACCAGTAGTCTGCAGGGATGGCCAGTCTACTTATGGATAGTGCTACAGCATTTGAATGAGAAGCCCCAGAAGGGAGCACTGAGCTCCACAGACAATGTTAACACATATTGCTGCCTCTGCTACACAACTCCAAATACAAACCAAGAAGGATCATTGAAGCTGTGGTTTGGCCACCAGAATAATATCTTGCTGTCAGCATCAACTGTAATATACCCTGGAGACCCCACTCAGTGGACGTGTCCTTGGACATTTCAACAAATGGACCAGCAATGGCTGGACCTCCTAACACCTTGGGGACAATTCCTGGAAGCTGGCCTCCTCTGTATTCCTGGCACAACAGCAGAGTGCCCCCCAGTGATCTCGGTAGTATATCTTAAACTGCTGGAAGTTAGGAGCATCTTACAGGGGAATTTTGTTTTATTATTATGGCCAGTGAATGCACCTCCAGTAGCACTATATACAGACCCCTCAGAAACCCCCATAGAAAAAGGAGTAAAGGTATGGTATACTAGACCTAGATGGGACCCCTTTCCTGCCACTGTCCTATCACAGGACCACTCTCTTGCATGCATTCTACCTGATAGACAATATTTGCCTATGTTGTTGTCATTAAAACATGTGTCTCATTGCCCTTAAGGTTTATCTCCTCTAATGTCTTTGTGGATCAGCACATGGCCTAGCAAAAAACTGCTACTCTCTGGGGTGCAGGGAGCTCCCTAACAGTACCACTACTGGCCTCCCATGGAAAGTGCAAGTCATGAACTCATCTGAGTAGAACTGGTTTTGAATACAGCTGGAATAACCTCCTCAGTCTTGAGGATTATCATAATTTCTTTTTACCTGTATCAAAATTTTGTTGTGTCATAATTTTTGTTATTACCTTGTATCCTCTGTAGCTGTTTTGGAATCTGGTTACAATACTCCAGATTTCTCACATAGGGACCATCGTGGAAGATTGAGGGCATGAAAACTGTGAGGCAAGAATCCTGGAGATGTGGAGTGTGGGGAAAATAGAAGTTCCTATGGCCAGGATACTCATGTGACCCTAAACTATTTGCTGATGTAATTGGCCTACTACTCGGCTACTGCTTCCACACCCATAGGCAATAAGATGTTATTGACCAAGTCACTATAAAAAGAGCTCTGCCCAGTGCTCTGGGTGGAGGCAGAGACAGAAGTGGATTATGGACCTGCAAACTGCTGGATGCAGACATGATTCTTGTGTTCGACCTGCTGCTTGAGAACAAAGCCAGGTATAAACCCTTTTACCCAGTAACGTTCCATTGTCATTTCTTGGTCTCACTGAATCCATGGTGAACTTGCCTGGGGCTGAAACTCTCAGGCAAGATAAACTCTTTCCTGCCTAATTAAATCCTGTGGGTACAATCACCATTAAGAAGAACAATGAACTCCTCTTGGCAGCAGGGAAAGGAAACAGGGAAATTAACATTTATTGGGCACCTATATATCAGACACCAAGCTAATCCTTTCCACATGCACTGTTTCCTCCAATTATCAAAATAATCCTAGATAACAGATATTATCATCTTTACTTGGCATATAGAAAAGTGAGGTCATAAGAGGTTGAGTGACTGGTCCATTGGCACACAGCTCATCATTACCAGGACCTAGATTTGGACACAGGTCTGTTCAACTGTGGAGCCTGTGGTCTTGTCTCTAGACTATATTAGCTCAAAGGTTAATAAAGCCTCTTAATGTGCAAAGCCAACTACGTTTTTTAGGGGGGAGGGATTTAACCTATTCAACTTCTCTAAACACTGATGCCAGCACCCTCTACTTCTCTAAACTTTCTCTTCCCTTGCTCTTGGCTCTTGTGGCACTATTCTGCCCTGGTTTTGTTGCTGTGCTTCTGACCACTACTTCTCAGTCTCCTCTGCCTCCTTATGTTAGACTCTTTGTTCTAGGTCTTCACACTCTTCTTAAGCAATATCATCAACTCTCAAAGTTTTCCCAAGCATCAAGATGTGGTA
Source organism: Smutsia gigantea (assembly GCA_032199065.1). Lineage (NCBI taxonomy): Eukaryota > Metazoa > Chordata > Mammalia > Pholidota > Manidae > Smutsia > Smutsia gigantea. Next base: position 9,156 of record JAVSCE010002320.1, on the reverse strand, counting down.
GGCTCAAGATGGTATTTTCAACTCAAGTCCTTTTCCCAAAATGTAGACCCAAATCACTGTCTCCTGCACTTCTCCGTATGAACATTTCCTGATTTCCTCTGGGTGAAGATTGGCCATCTCAAACACCATATGCCCCAAATTCAACTCATCGGCCTCACCTCCACACCTCCAACTTCTCCCAACCTTTTTCCTACTCTCATCTGTAATATAACAAGATGTCAACCTCACTGGTAATCAGAGAATGCAAATTTCAACCATAAAACACCATTTCAGCCTTATCAGATTGCCAGAAAGGTAAAGGTCTGATGATATTAAATGTTGGTGAGAGTACAACAGCACTTTTATATGCTGCTGGGGAGTGGAAGTGGTGGGGATTGGAATGGCCTTTTTGAAGGTAATTTAGCAATATCTATTCAAGTTTTAAATGTGACTAACCTAAAAACAAGGAATTCTATTTATCGGTATTTGATGTAGAAAAATATTGGCACAATGTACACAAAAGGAATATATTACTAAAAGCCATTAAACTGTACACTTTAAATGGATGAATGGTGTTGTATGTGAATTATATCAATAAAGTCCTTATCTAAACAAAGAAAGAATATATAAGGATTTTCACTGAAGCTCTATCTTTTTATTGTGGTAAAATATATGTAACATAAAATTTACCATTTTAAGCATATAATACTGGGCATTAAATCAATTCATAATGTTGTACAACCATCACCAGTGTCCATTTCCAGAGGTCTTTCATCTTCCCAAACAGAAAGTCTGCACCCATTAAGCAATAATTCTCCATTATCCCTTCCCTCCAGTCACTGGACAGACTCTATTCTACTTTGTCTATGAACTTGTCTATTCTAGGTACCTGATATAAGTGGAATCATACAACATTTGTCTTTATGTGTCTGGCTCATTTCATTTAGCAAAATGTTTCAAGGTCCATCATGTTAGAGCATATATCAATTTCATTCCTTTTTATGTCTGAACAATAGTCCATTGTATGTATATGCCACTTTCTTATCTAATCATCTATTGATGGATACTTAGGTAGTTTCTATCTTTTGGCTGTTGTGAATAGTACTGCAATGAACTTTGGTACAAGTATCTGTGTTTCTGCTTTCAATACTTTTAGGTATATACCTAGGAATGGAATTGTTGAATTGTATGGTAATTCCATATTTAACTTCTGAAGGGGTTCCGAAACTGTTTTCCACAGCAGATACACCATTCTGTGTTGCTGCCAGCAATGTAAGAGTGTTCTAATTTCTTTACATCCTAGCCAACACATGCTATTTTCATTTTTTAAAAATTAATAGCCATTCTAATGGGTGTGAAGTGGTATCTCATTGTGGACTTGATTTGCATTTCCCTAACGTTGAATATCTTTTCATGCGCTTATTGGCTATTCGTATATCTTCTTAGAGAAATGTTTACTCAAGTCATTTTCTCAGTTTTAAATTGGGTTGTTTGGTTTTTGTTGTTGAGTTGTAGGAGTCCTTTATATATTCTGGATATTAACCCCTTATCAGATATATGATTTGCAAACATTATCTCCCATACTGTGGGTTGTCTTTTCACTCTCTTAACAGTAACCTTTGATGCACAAAATGTTTTCAATTTGATGAAGCCCAATTTATCTATTTTTTTCTTTTGGTGACTGTGTTTTTGGTATCCTGTCAAAAACATGAAAAATCTCCCCTTATATTTTGTCCCAAGAGTTTTATAGTTTTAGCAAAAGCATTATCTTTGATAGGAAAAAATTAAAAACCTAAATGGCCATCAACTGGGTCTGGGAAAATAAAGTATATGTCCATATTACAGGAATCCATGGGGTAGTAAAAAAGAGTGAAGTAGCTTATACATACTGACAAAGAAAGATGATCAAAATAAATTAAGTGAAAAAATCAGAGTTGTAGCCCATTTATACAAAACTGATTTAAAGAAATCCATAAAAACAAACTACGTATTTTAAGGTTTGTACACATATGTGAATGCACACAAACACACACACACCCACACATACACCCATGGTATCCAATGACTCAGAGACTGAGTTAATGTACTTATACATGTCCTCATCTCAGGGTTCTTCCTGCTTTCTCTAGAGAAATCAGTGTGAACCCAGGCTCCTTACAATGCAAAGAATATTAATAACAATATTTTATTCCCTGCTACAAAGTAAATATAAAATCTAACCCAATACCCAATCCCAAATTCTATTTATACAAGGTCTCCCCACCCTGAAGTTCTTGGAGATAAAAAGCTAGAGCAAATTTTGTTGAGAAAACATGGAGGCTACTACATTTATCTGTGTATTTCCTTACATGATTATTCTCCAGTAAGTGCATGAGAACTCTACATGTGATACCATGTGCCCTACTACTTCATATCTCCTGCTGTTGCCCTGAAGGAAGGTTAGTAATTCTTTTTCTGTGCAGGCAGTGAGTGCTTTCCGTAAATAATGCTGAGCAGGAAGAATATCTGATCCTAAACACTTTGGAGCCAGTTCCAATAGGCTTGGACCAAGGATCAAAAAGAATAACAGATGCCAGTCTTATGAAACAAAACAATCCAAAAGAAAGGAAAGAGGAGAATTCTGGGAAGATGGCGGCATGACCAGGGTGGTAGAAATATCCTCCCCAAACCATATATATTTGTGAAAATATAACAAATACAACTATTTCTAAAAATGAGACCAGAAGATACAATACAACAGCCAGGCTACAGCTACACCTGCGAGAACTCAGTGTCTCATGAAGTGGGTAAGATACAAAGACGCAACCTGGAGGGACCCTAGCACTCCCCCACCCTAGTGCACCGGCGGGAGGAAAAGATTCAGAGCAGGGAAGGAGTCGAAGCACAGGACTGCTAAATAACCAGCCCTAGTCATCTGCACCAGGACCACAGAAACACATTACGTGGTGTATCAGAGATTACAGAAACAGAAGGGCAGGATCCGAGACGGAGACAACAAGCGGGTCCCCTCAGCCAGCTCCCCAGGACAAAAGAAAAACAGGCAATTTTTTTGTTGTTTTGTTTTTTTGTTTTTTGGGGTTTTTTTTGTTGTTGTTCCATTAAAGTCTTAAAGAGAAAAGGGCCCAAGAGCAGAACAAAATCATCCCAGCGCACTCAGCCCATCAGGCTGGGAGTCTCGGGAATTTCAGACCCCCTGGCCAGAGGCCAGGCAAAGCAGCCACACTGAAGCTTCCCAGAGTGATCAGCAGCCTCCCATTCATTCCCCCTGGCTAGCGCCGTAAAGGGTCCGGGATCCCCACTGCTGCGGAACAATGGAGGAGCGACCCTGCCCACAGCATACTGACAGAATCTACTTCCAGCAGGCATGCAGCTAAGCAGGAAGGACCCCAGAACCCACATCAAGGCTGAAAAGCACCAAGGGATCCAGAAGGCACCCAGTGAGACTTCAAACCCCCACAGTGCTATAGGCTAGGCTGAGGGCGACCCTGCACACAGGCAGTTCTGGGGATTATCCCAGAGACTGCCTCCCGGTGGGTGGGAAACAAGTTCAGGCCCCAGAGAAGGGCAGGAGAACAACAAGCAGGAAGGGACTTTGTTCTCCCAGCTGACACATGTGGCACCGACGGGTGACCACTTCTATCACCATGAAAAGACAGAGGAATATGGCACAGACAAAGTTTACCCAGAAAATCCCACAGAGAGGGCCTGATGGGATAGATTTATACAATCTTCCTGAAAAAGAATTCAGAATATAAGTCATAACCATGCTGTTGGATCTACAGAGAAATATGCAAGAGCTAAGGGAGGAAGTGAGGAAAGACAATGTAGAAATCAGACAAGCAATCGAAGGGCTTAAGAGCAGAATGGACGAGGTACAAGAGACTGTTAATGGAAAAGAAATCAGAGAACAGGAATACAGAGAAGCTGAGGCAGAGAAAGGTAAAAGGATCTCTAAGAATGAAAGAATATTAAGAGAAATGTGTGAACAATCCAAATGGAACAATATTCACATTATAGGAGTACCAGAAGAAGAAGAGAGAAAAAAAGGGATATAAAGTGTCTTTGAAGAAATAATTGCTGAAAACTTCCCCAAGCTGGGGAAGGAAAGAGTTTCTCAGTCCACGGAAGCCCACAGATCTCCCAACACAGGGGACCCAAAGAAGACAACACCAAGACACATAATAATTAAAATGGCAAATATCAAAGATAAGGAGAGAGTATTAAAGGCAGCTAGAGAGAGAGAAAAAATCACCTACAAAGGAAAACCCATCAGGCTATCATCAGACTTCTCAACAGAAACCTTACAGGCCAGAAGAGAATGGCATGATATATTTAATGTAATGAAACAGAAGGTGTTTCAACCAAGAACACTGTATCCAACATGGTTATCATTTAAATTTGAGGGAGAGATTGAACAATTCCCAGAGAAGCAAAAGCTGACTTAATTTGCATCTCACAAACCACCTCAACAGGATATTTTAAAGAGACTGCTCTAGATGGAAGCCTGCCTAAGGCTAAAAAGATGTCACCAGAGAAAATAAAATCATAGCAAAGAAAACAGACCATCCAAATACTAACTAAAGGCAAAAAGTATAATCAACTATCCACAAAAACAATCAAAGGAAATGTAAATGAGTACACAATAAAACACCTAGTATATAAAGAATAGAGGAGGAAGAAGAAGAAGAGAGAGAAATAAAAAACCATCAGACGATGCTTATAATAGCTTAAGAAGAGAGTTAAGTTAGACTGTTAGATAGGAAAGAAGCTACCCTTGAACCTTTGGTAACCACGAATCTAAAGCCAGCAATGGCAGTAAGTACATATCTATCAATAATCACTCTAAATGTAAATGGACTGAATGTACCAATCAAAAGACACAGAGTAATAGAATCGATAAAAAAGTAAGACCCATCTATATGCTGTATACAAGAGACTCACCTCAAACCAAAAGATATACACAGACTAAAGGTGAAGGGATGGAAAAAGATATTTCATGCAAACAAGGAGAAAAAAGGAGGTGTTGGAGTACTTGTATCGAACAAAATAGACTTCAAAAAGAGAAAGTAGCAAGAGATAAAGAACGACATTATATAACGGTAAGGGGGTCAGTCCAACAAGAGGATATAACCATTTAAAATATATATGCATCCAACACAAGAGAGTGCCGACATATGTGAAACAAACACTAACAGAATTAAAGGAGGAAATAGAAAGCAATGCATTCATTTGAGGAGACTTCAACACACCACTCACTCCAAAGGACAGATCAACCAGACAGAAAATAAGTAAAGACACAGAGGCACTGAACAACACACTAGAACAGATGGACCTAACAGACATCTACAGAACACTCCACCCAAAAGCAGCAGGATACACATTCTTCTCAAGTGCACATGGAACATTTTCCAGAATAGACCACATAGTAGGCCACAAAAAGAACCTCAGTAAATTAAAAAATATAGAAATTCGACCAACCAACTTCTCAGATCACAAAGGTATAAAACTAGAAATAAAACAAAACAGCAGCAGACTCACAGAAACCAAGAACGGACTAATAGTTACCAAAGGGAAAGGGACTGGGGAGGATGGGTGGGAAGGGTGGGACAAGGGGGAAAAAGGGGCATAACAATTAGCAGACATAATGTTGGAGGGGCACGGGGAGGGCTGTACAACTCAGAGAAGACAAGTAGTGATTCTATAGCATCTCACTATGCTGATGGACAGTGACTATAATGGGGTTGGTGGGGGGGACCCGATGAAGGGGGTAGTTTAATAACCATAATATTGCACATGTAATTATAGATTAATGATAACAAAATAAATTATTTTAAAAAAGCTAGAAATAAATTGTACAAAGAAAACAAAAGGCTCACAAATACATGGACCCCGAATACAACATGCTCCTAAATAATCAATGGATCAATGACCAAATTAAAACAGAGATCTAACAATATATGGAGACAAATGACAACAACAACATAAAGCTGCAACTTCTGTGGGACACAGTAAAGGCGGTTCTAAGAGGAAAGTTTATTGCAATCCAGGCCTATTTAAAGAAGGAAGAACAACCCCAAATCAATAAAGACACAATTATTGAAATTGGAAAGAGAAGAAGAAATGAGGCCCAAAGTCACCAGAAAGAGAGACATAATAAAGATTAGAGAAGAAATAAATAAAATTGAGAAGAATAAAACAATAGAAAAAAATCAATGAAACCAAGAGCTGGTTCATTGAAAAAATAAACAAAATAGATAAACCCCTAGCCAGACTCCTTAAGCGAAAAAGAGAATCTACACACATAAACAGAGTCAGAAATGAGAAAGGAAATGTCATGATAGACCCCACAGAAATACAAAAAATTATGAGAATACTATGAAAATCTATATGCTAACAAGCTGGAAAACCTACAAGAAATGGACAACTTCTTAGAAAAATACAACCTTCCAAGACTGAAAAAGCAAGAAACAGAAAAACTAAAGAGACCAATCACCAGCAATGAAATTGAATTGCTAATCAAAAAACTACACAAGAACAAAACCCCCAGGTCAGATGGATTCACCTGTGAATTTTACCAGACATATAGAGAAGAAATAACACCGATTCTCCATAAAGTTTTCCAAAAAGTAGAAGAGGATGGAATACTTCCAAACTCATTCTATGAAGCCAGCATCACTCTAATACCAAAACCTGGCAAAGACATCACCAAAAAAGAAAATTACAGACCAATATCCCTGATGAACATACATGCAAAAATACTCAACAAAATATTAGCAGACCAAATTAAAAAATACATCAAGAGGATCATACACCATGATGAAGTGGGATTCATCTCAGGGATGCAAGGATGGTAAAACATTCGAAAATCCATCAACATCATCCACCACATCAACAAAAAGAAGAACAAAAACCACATGATCATCTCCATAGATGCTGAAAAATAGTTTGACAAAATTTAACATCCATTAATGATACAAAGTCTCAACAAAATCGGTATACAGGGCAAGTACCTAAATATAATAAAGGCCATATACGACAAACCCACAGCTAACATCATACTTAAAAATGAGAAGCTGAAAGCTTTTCATCTAAGATCAGGAACAAGACAGGGATGCCCACTCTCTCCACTCTTATTCAACATACTACTGGGGGTCCTAGCCATAGCAATCAGACAAAACAAAGACATACAAGGCATCCAGATTGGTAAAGAAAAAGTCAAATTGTCACTATTTGCAGATGACATGATACTGTACAGAAAAAACCCTAAAGACTCCACTCCAAAACTACTAGAACTAATATCTGAATTCAGGGAAGTTGAAGGATACAAAATTAACACACAGAAATCTGTTGCTTTCCTATACACTAACGATGAACTAACAGAAAGAGAAATCAGAAAAACAATTCCATTCACAATTGCATCAAAAATAATAATATACCTAGGAATAAACCTAACGAAGGAAGTGAAAGACCTGTACTCTGAAAACTACAAGACACTCCTAAGGGAAATTAAAGAGGACACCAACAAATGGAAATTCATCCCATGCTCTTGGCTAGGAAGAATAAATATTGTCAAAATGGCTATATTACCTAAAGCAATCTACAGATTCAATGCAATCCCTATCAAAATACCAACAACATTCTTCAATGAACTGGAACAAATAGTTCTAAAATTCATATGGAACCACAAAAGACCCCGAATAGCCAAAACAATCCTGAGAAGGAGGCATAAAACAAGGGGAACTATGCTCCCAGACTTCAAGCTCTATTACAACGTTTCAGTAATCAAGACAATTTGGTATTGGCACAAGAACAGACCCACAGACCAGTGGAACAGAACAGAAAACCAAACATTAACCCAAACATATTTGGTCAATTAATATATGATAAAGGAACCTTGGATATAGAATAGGGAGATGACAGCCTCTTCAGCAGCTGCCGTTGGCAACACTGGACAGCTACGTGTAAGAGAGTGAAACTGGATTACTGTCTAACCCCATACACAAAAGTAAACTCAAAATGGATCAAAGACCTGAATGTAAGTCATGAAACCATAAAACTCTGAGAAAAAAACATAGGCATAAATCTCTTGGACATAAACATGAGCGACTTCTTCATGAACATATCTCCCCGGGCAAGGGAAACAAAAGCAAAAATGTACAAGTAGGACTATATCTACCTGCAAAGCTTCTGTACAGCAAAGGACATCATCAGTAGAAGAAAAAGACATCCTGCAGTATGGTAGAATATATTCATAAATGACATATCCGATAAGGGGTTGACATCCAAAATATATAAAGAACTCACGCACCTCAACAAACAAAAAGAAAATAATCCAATTACGAAATGAGCAGAGGACATGTATAGACACTTCTCCAAAGAAGAATTTCAGATGGCCAACAGGCACATGAAAAGATGCTACACATCGCTAATCATCAGAGAAATGCAAATTAAAACCACAATGAGATATCACCTCACACCAGTGAGGATGGCCAACATCCAAAACACAAACAACAACAAATGTTGGCGAGGATGTGGAGAAAAGGGAACCCTCCTACACTGCTGGTGGGAGTACAAATTAGTTCAACCATTGTGGAAAGCAGTATGGCGGTTCCTCAAAAAACTCAAAATAGAAATACCATTTGACCCAGGAATCCCACTCCTAGGCATTTACCCTAAGAATGCAGCAGCCCAGTTTGAAGAAGACATATGCACCCCTATGTTTATCACAGCACTATTTACAGTAGCCAAGAAATGGAAGCAACGTAAGTGTCCATCAGTAGATGAATGGATAACAAAGATGTGGTAAATATACACAATGGAATGTTATTCAGCCATAAGAAGCAAACAAATCCTACCATTTGCAACAACATGGATGGAACTAAAGGATATTATGCTCATGAAATAAGCCAAGTGGAAAAAGACAAGTATCAAATGATCTCACTCATATGTGGAATATAAGAACAAAGTAAAAAACTGAAGGAACAAAACAGCAGCCGACTCTCAGAACCCAGGAATGGACTAATAGTTACCAAAGGGAAAGGGACTGGGGAGGATGGGTGGGAAGGGAGTACAAGGGGGAAAGAGGGGCATTACGATTAGCAGACATAATGTAGGGGGGAGCCCGGGGAGGGCTGTACAACACAGAGAAGACAAGTAGTGATTTTATAGCATCTCACT
>JAVSCE010002319.1:0-120658 GCA_032199065.1 Smutsia gigantea | reverse complement strand
ATGGGTTTGCTTTATATGGTCTTTATTATTTTGAGGTACATTCCATCTATAAGCTCTGGGACAAGGAGTTCTCTCCCTGGACAAGTTCTCTATGAATTCAATGAGAACAAATAAAGGCAGAGGTGAAAAGCTGGGAGTAAAGGAGGTGAATATCTTTATTCTCATGGCAGTCACAGGCAGCTTGGTACACAGGGCTGGCTTGAATGCACTGCTGCAGGTTCTGCTCCCCAGCATGAGCTTAATCCTCTAGGCAGTTGGTCTCAGTCTCTCCTTGGTAGCTCTGCCCTCCAAGCTCAGTGCACCCATGCTGGGGCTTAATTCTCCAGGAGCACCAGGGCTCCAAGGCTGTCTCTCTGCTCACCCTGTGGCCCGGCTCCCTGCTCCCACACTCTGGGAGCAACTGTTGAGCAGATGCCTGACCAGTTACATACCAGGAATGCAGGCAGAGGAGAGAATGGGTGTTTTCTCTCTACCCCTCCCCTGGGCATGTGCTCCCATGACTGACCAGCACCTCTGTAACCGGTAAACATCCCATAAATGTGCAAACATGCTCTTATTATATACACAGTGGGTGCTGTTAAGGCCAGACAGGAATCCTGGACAGGAAGTTCCATTTCCCCACAACCTGCTTCATTGAGTTTTTATCATAAATGGATGTTAAGTTTTGTATAATGCTTTTTTGTATCTCTATCTTTCATTTTGTTAGTATGGTGCATCATGTTGATTGATTTGTGGATGTTGAACCATGCTTGCATCCCTGGAATAAATTTCACTTGATCATGGTGTCTGATCTTTCTAAAAATGTATTGTTGAATTTGATTTCCTGATATTTAGTTGAGTTTTGCATCTCTGTTCATCAGGGATATTGGCTTGTAATATTCTGTTTTTGGTATTGTCTTTGTCTGGTTGTGGTATCAGGGTAATGCTGCTCTTGCAGTATATATTTGCAAGTGTTCGATGCTCTTCAGTTTTTTGGAATTTTTTAAGAAGAATAAGTATTAACTCTCCTTTAAATGTTTGTTGGAATCCAACAGTGAAGGTGTCTGGTCGTAGAATTTTGTTTTTTGGGAGTTTTTGATTGCTGACTCAGTTTCATCGCTAGTTGAGATTTTCTATTTCTTCTTGATGCAGTCTTGGAATATTACATGTTTATAGAAATATATCCATTTCTTCTTGGTTGTCCTATGTGTTGGCATAAAATTTTTTGTAGTGGTCTCTATTATCCATTGTGTTTCTGTGGTGTCTGTTGTAAATTCTCTTTATTTCTGATTTTATTTATTTGGGTCCTAAGTCTTTTTTGTTGATGAGACTGGCTAAAGGTTTATCAATTTTCCCTTTTCAAAGAAGCACCTGCTAGTTTCCTTTATTTTTAGTCTCTATTTCATTTTTTTTCTGCTGTGATCTTTATTATTTCCTTCTTCTATCTTTGTGCTCTGCTTCTTCTTTTAATAGTTCATTTATGTGTAAGAATAGATTGTTTATTTGAGATTTTTCTTGTTTCTTGAGCTATGCTTTCATCACTATAAACTTCCCTCATAGAGCTGCTTTTCCTGTGTCACACAGATTTCTGAACATTGCATTTCCATTTTTCTTTGTTTCAAGGTCTTTTTAAATTTCTTCTTTTATTTCTTTGTTAACATAGTTTGTTTAGGAACATCTTATTTAGCCTCCATGTTTTTGTGTTTTTCATTTTTTTTCTTTTAAGGGATACCTGGTTTCATAATGTTATGGTCTTAAAAGATGTTTGATATGATTTCAGTTTTGTTAAATTTATTGAGACTTGTTCTGTGGCCTAACATGATCTGGCCCGGACAATGTTCCATGTTCACTTGAAAAGAAGAGTATTATGATGTTTTTGGATGGAATTTTCTGTATTTATCTGTTAAGCCCCTTTGATCTAATGTGTTGTTTAAGGCCACAAGTTACTTATTGATTTTCTATCTGGATGATCTATCCATTGATGTAAATGAGTTATTGAAGTCCCCTACCAGTGTTTCTGTCAATTTTTTCTTTAATGTCTGTTAACATTTGCTGTATGTATTTAAGTGCTCTCATGTTAGGTGCATAAGTATTTACAATTGTTATATTCTCCTGTTGGATTGATCCCTTTATTATAATAATGTAGTGCTCTTCTTTGATGTTACAGTCCTTGTTTTAAAGTCTATTTTGTCTGATACAAATATTGATGACCCAGCTTTTTTCCTGCTCCCGTTTGCATCATATATCTTTTTCCTCTCTTTGCTCTCAATCTGTATTTGTCTTTAGGTCTGAGGTAAGTTTCTTTTATGCAGCATATAGATTGGTCTTGTTTTAATCCATTTAGTTACCCTTTGCCTTTTGGTTGGAACCTGTAGTCCTTTTACATTTATGGTAATAATTGGTAGCTATGTGCTTATTGCCATTTTGGTAATTGTTTTCTGGTTGTTTCTGTAGTTCTTTGCTGTTTCTTCTTCTCTTGCTCTCTTCCCCTTGTGGTTTGATGATTTTCTTTAGTGTTGTCTTTGGATTCATTTCTCTTTATTTATATTTTTTATTACAGGTTTTTAGTTTGTGGTTACCATGAGGTACATACATAACATCTTATGTAAATAGCAGTCTACTTTAAGTTTATGGTCAGTTAAGTTTGAACACATTGTAAAATCACTCTATTTTTACTCCTGCCCTATATTTTATGTGTTTGGTGTCATATTATACATAATTTTATTTTCTATATCCTTAACTAATTGTGTATATAGTTGATTGTACCTCTTTTGTCTTTTATCCTTCATATTAACTTTGTAAGTGATTGGTCCACTACCTTTTCTATATATTTGTTGTTACAGAAATTTTTTTCTTTCATAATTTAATATTTTTTAGTTCTGGCCTTTTCCACTTAAAGAAGTCCCTTTTACATTTCTTATAAGGCTTGTTTAATGGTGATGAGCTCATTGAGCTTTTGTTTGTCTGGGATACTCTATGTCTCCTTTATTTCTGAATGATAACCTTCTAAGTAGAGTATTATTGGTTGTAGGCCTTTTCCTTTTAACACTTTGAATAAATCGTGCCACCTCCTTCTGGCCTGCAACATTTCTGCTGAAAAATCAACTTATAGCCTTATGGCTATTCCTTTTAAGTAGCTAGGTGTTTTTTGCTTGCTGCTTTTAAGATTCTTTTTATCTTTGTTTTTTGAAATTTTAATTATTATATGTCTTGCTACGAACTTCTTTGGGTTCATACTGTTTGGGGTTTTCTGTGGTACGTTTGGGGCTTTCTGTGGAACCTGGACCTGAATTCTTCTGTTTACTTCCATAGGTTGGGGAAATTTTGGGGTACTATTTCTTCAAGTAAATTTCACACCCCTTTCCCTCTGTCCTCTCCTTTTGGACCCCTACAAAGCAAATGTTAGTGTGCTTGGTAAAGTCCCGGGTCTCTTAAACTATGCTCATTTTAAAACCTTTTTCTTTTTGCTATTAAGCATGATGATTTCTACTACACTGTCTTCCAGATCTCGCATTCTTTTTTCTGCATCTTCTGATCTGTTGTTGATTTCCCCTAGTATGTTTTTCATTTAAGTTATTGTATTTTTAACTCTGTTTGGTTCTTTTTCTTTCTTTTTGTTGAATTTCTCACTGTCTTGTTCCATTCTTCTCCTAGTTCGGTGAGCATCTTTATGACCGTTATTTTGGACCTGTTTCTAACTTGATCAGGTAGATTGCTTATTTCTATTTTATTTAGTTCTTTTTCTGAGGTTTTGTCTTGTTCTTTCATTTGGAACATATTTCACTGTCTCCATTTGGCCTGACTGTTTATTTCGTTTTATTAGGTAGATTAGCTATGTCTCCTGGTCTTGAAGGAGGGCCTTTTATATAACGCCTATGTGGCCCTAAAGCTCAGTCCCTCCTGGTCACCAGATAGGCACTCTGGGTGTCCCCCTGTGTGCAGCATGCACCCTTCTGACGTGGCTGGGTTGCAGCTGCTGTGGGAACCCTAGTGGGATGGACTAGTCCTTGTGGCTCAGAGGTTCAGCTATGACTGTTGTTGGGAAGCTGGTAGATGTAGCTGGCTCTCCTCTGACAGGAGCTGCTCTGGCTGGGGCACAGTTTCCCCAGAGTTTATTCCTGCATATGGCAGCATGGTAGCTGATTTGTGGGGTGCTGGTCCTGGCCAAGTTTGCTCATAAGGTGTGGTGTGGTGTGGTTGGAGCCCCTTTGGGGGATGCTGGTTCCAGCTGAGGCCCAAGCCAGTTGTGGAGGCGTGGAAGCCACTGCCAGGGCAGGGCAGGTCTGCAGAGGAATGCCTGGCAGGTAATGGTGCTAGCAAATTGTTGGAGAGTGTCAGAAATGGCACCTGAGAGTGTCTGGACAGCTAGGCAGAAAGTGGGCAAAAAAATGGCTCCTGTTAGTGGTTCTGTTCCTGGAGAAAGTTCCTATATATCCCTGTTCCTGTGGTACACACTTTAAAATCAGTCAGTAAACCTCCTTGACATATACCCCAGATACATTTTAAACTGCTGCCTCTGTGCTGGGGTGAGTTTGTATGCAGGTCCTTTAAGAGCAGGGTCTCAGTTCCCTACAGCCTTTAGTTTCTAAAGCTCCCGAAGTTAAGCCCTGTTGGTTTTCAAAACCAGATATTCTGGGGTTTCATTTTCCTAGTACAGGTCCCCAATGTGGAAGTTGCACAATGTGGGGCTTGCACCTCTTTCTCCTCAAGGATGAACTCTATGCCTATGATATCCCTGCTGCTTATGGCTTGCTTCACCATGGGAGTGGGTCCTGACCAGACTGCATCTCTCCCCCTCCTAACTGTCATTTTGTGGTTTTTCCTTTACATCTTTGGTTGTGGAAAAGCTCTTTTAGTCTTCACATTGATGGCAGAGTTACTTTGTATGTAGTTGCAGGCTTGGTGTTTCCGTGCAAGGAAGTGAGTTCAGGATCCTCCTATTTCCCATCTTCACTTTTAATTTCAGGCATTACTTGTATAACATAATGATATTTCTTTCCTTAAGTTGGAGGAAAACCTCATGGAAAAGATCATGAGTTTTGGGTGTAAGAAACTGATGTATACAGATGTATATATGTATATGTATGTATATACACACACATACACATATACACACATACATATACACAAACATTCGTACGTACATACATTCAGGAAATATTGGAGCTCTGTGTGCTTGAATAGAGTGTAGATCTAGGTGGGCTTTTGCTCTTGGAGGAAAATGAGCATCCAGAGAAGATAAGAGTACTGGCCATCTGGGGTTAGAAGACAAGGGATGCTAAAATGGAGAAAAATGTGGAAAAAGTGATGAGACTACAGTATAGACATACTTTATGCACTGTATAGTTTTGCCTTGGGCCTTGATGAACAGCTGCAGACAAGTATTCTCTTAATTATCAATAAAGTAGGTACACAGCCTGACCAAAAATATTAAGAAACTTGAACAGAAATACTGCATTGCAATGTTCTATAACATGATATGAAATAATATTTTATGATTCTGTGGTGTAGATTCAATATTATTATCTTAGTGTGTCCAATAGTGTTTTAATTGGAAAAAATGTAGGTGCTGTGATGTCATGGAGATAGAATGCTGTTGGTAAAAGTCTCAGCATTATATCATGGCTTAATGCCTTTAGTCTGAATCATGTAAATTATTGACCATATTCAATTTGCTGCTGCTACTGTTTGAAACATGTAGTCTGTTTCTGAAAAAGTGTTGGACAAAATACAAGCTCTGAATTTACATAAGGAAACATAAGGAAAGAATTTTCTAGTCATATGGGTCAAGTGAGATCAAACAGGATTTTTTGCTTCAGAGCCTCTTCAAGCCTTTACATGTATTCTGAACTTCTTAGGTGTATAGTATGTAGTTATTTTTTTCCCCAAATTGATTTGATTTGGGTGTGATTATGCAAATAACCATTCTTTCATAGGGACTGTTGAATATGTTGTGTTACACATTGTCCCATACTAACTGGATAGCATAGTCTCTGGTCAGTTCTCTTAATATGATTGATTAATGGGGCTTAATAGAGGAATTCACATTAATACTGTTTTTAATTATATTCTTAAGTTGAAAAAATGGGAATTGACTTTAAGAACTCTTTTTAGTGCTTAAAAATTATATTAAAGAACAAATAGGGTGGCACATAAATGCTCTCAGAAATAAAACTTAGAATAAATTTGTTTTGGGTTATAAAAATTTGTATGTGGTCACATACATAATAACTTACAATAGATATTACCATATATACACCCATATAAAATTATAAATGTGGTTCTTGTGTTTTCCTTATCTTCCTAAACTCTGCCTCTTCTGCCCTCCAGCCAGTTTTCTCCCATACCTTCCTACAAGGTGACCAGTTTTGACAACTATGTGTGTAGTAGTCCATATCTTATGGACATATAATTTAGTAAATCCAGTACTGATAGTTGTGTGTGTAATGAAGGAGTCCTCACCTAGTTTGGTGATGGTAGGAAAGGGAAAGATGGATAAAAGTAGGTATTTTAAGAGGTTTATTGGACATTGTGGATCTGGTGAGCAGATTTGAAGGGGACATCTTGGTGGTGGAATGGGAGGTAGGATGACCAACTAGGGTAACAATCGTAGCAGGATGAGGAGGAAGGTAGTCAGTTATATTTTGGCCTTGTTTCATTTGAAGCAGTATGTGTGGATGTCTATAGACAGTGGGACACATGAGTTTACAACTTGGGGAATGAGTTAGGCTTGAGTAGTAGTAGTAGTAGTATCTGGGAGTCTGTGATGTGAAAGAGCAGGTATGGTGGAAATAGAATGATTAGATAGCTGAAAGGTATAGAAGGTTACTGACATTTTCAGTTTTTCAGGATGGCTAATTTCAGGATATAAGGAATAGAGTGAGCTGAAAGTAATTGGATTTACATTGTAAGGATTAAAGATATCATTTACATGGATATTGAAATTTGCCAAGATTATAATAGATGAGAAGAAATGGAAAGTTATGTCTGAGGTCCCAATCTCTTTAATGAGTGAAAGGGAGTCAGGATGACAGTGATGAGGAGTGATTCTGGGTGGTACGGGTTGGATTGATTGCATGAACCTCCAAAGATAATGAGATTTATGCCAGGAGTGGAAGAGTAATGGTCTGGAAGCAGAAACAGGAGCGAGGGGAATCTTAACCATTCTTTTTGTCATATTAAGTGGAGGGTTAAAGGACTTGTAGTTTTAAAAGGGAACGTGTGGAGAGTCACATTTCAGTTAAGTGAAGTGAGTAAGGAAGGCACTCTTCTGAGAGGTGAAGTTGGCAGGGCATGTGTATAACTGGGAATGAGGTGTGCCTAAGGTACTGGGAGAGGATTGTGGAGTGTCATGTGGTGGTGGCAGCTGTAGAGGCAGTGTGTCAGTTGAATTAGTCATACTAAGGGGATGATGGTGTGAGAGAGTTAAGATTAGGCATTAAGGAATGAGATACATCTTTTTTAGTTTGGTGGTGAAGGGTTTTAGGGAATACCCTTTTAACATGGTTAAAAATGACAGGAACAAAAAAACCTGGAGTGAAAAACTTTTTGTGGATCAAGACTGAAGTATGGATCATATCATCAGATGACAATAAAGTGACTTAGATATTAGAATGATAAAAACACAACAGAAAAAGCTGTGACCTTGAGCTTACTTTGATGTTAAGTAGTTAAATTAGTGTATTACCTTAAGAGCTATTTTGTTTGAAGTGGAATACGTTCTTTACTTTAATTTGTCTATTCCAGTTTGTTGACAGTGCCCTAGGAAGAAAGACAGACTACAGCTTTACCATGATTATCAGATGAAGATACTCTTGAAGTGAGAATTTTAATAGCATATGGAAGTGTGAGTTTTTGTATCCTTATTTAAGAGAATATACATTAACTGAGATATATATTAGTTGGTTTAATCCTCACAACAACGTTAAGAGATGGCTACCATCATTACCTTAATTTTGCAGATGAGGAATTGAGCAGTAGAAAGGTCAACTATACTGCTTATGCCCATGTACTTGTTATCCAGAAGTCACCTCCAGACAGTTTGGCTCTACTACTGCCCATGGCTCTTAATCACTGTTTCTCATAAGAGGGACTGTGTTTTTGAAAACTCTCAACGTATAGTTATTGTTAAGGATCTTGGGTAAAATATAATTTGGGAGTAACTCATAAAAGTACATCACTATCATTAAAAGTAAGAGATCTCACTGGAACATAAATAATGAATGATGTTTCATTCAACTTTCTTTGGTAATCCTTGATATTGTATACCCAGTTTCCATTTTACATATTTGTTGCCTAGCTCTCTTTCTCTCAGTTTTAATGGAAATGCATACAATTTGATTTTTTGCAAATAATGTACAAACTAAGGAGCATTGTTTTTTTCTTGCTTAGTTTTCATACACGTGTTACAGGGTTAAAATATCTTACTTTTCCCCCTTGGATTCAAAGAAAACATATACTTACTTTGAAAAATTGAAATGTGTCATGAATGTTTGATTTTGTAAGTGAAATCCTTTTGTAGCAAACCTATCGTACACGATAAACATCACCAACAGTCTGGTGCATATACTTCAGATGTTTTGTACAGAAGTGTTATTGTACATAATGCATAATTATGATACCTGCATGTTACAGTTGTACAAAGTAGATCTTTGGCTGGTTGGGAAAATCCATAAGAAGCCGAAACCAAATATCACAATCTTAGAAATTCTAAGATAAAAGAATAGTTGTAAAATTTCATTGAAGATTTTAATTCTTACTGAAATTTTATTGAACATTTCACCAAGTTTTTGTACTTTCCTTTCAGTTCAGAAAATACTTTTTTGGCACTGTGAAGTAGTACATTGCTCTGTGGTCGCCGAACGGCACATTTGTAAATGTAATAGCCTCTCTTTCAGCTGATGTTAATCGAGGACCAAGGTATTGCGGCTAACTCAGTAAAGGGTAGATGTAGAGTAAAAAGGCTGATGATTATGTTGGTACCAACAGATTGAACTTACTTTCTTCTCTACTAGTAACTGAGTCACCTACAGTCTTATACCACATTTTGTTCAGTGTTGGGAATGATCTTAAACTAATGGCTTGAACTGCAATTAAATTCTAAGTAAGCTAATCTCTTACTATTGAGTATTTTATTATTTATTACCTATATACACTAAAACATCGCTAAGACATGTGGAGCTTAACATTCAATTGTGTAAAATTTTGAGATTAGGTAGGTATAGCTATGTTTTAGTTTATGTTGTCTTAAAACAGTGGAATTTAGTACTATACATAGCTGAACTGAGATGGTTTGAACTGACTAGGAGGCACTATCTCAGTTCTCTCCCCGACTCCTTGCAGTTTATACTACCCGTTGAGATTTGAGGTGGCAGTGTATGGGGCACAGGACAGTACCAATCACTTACTTGAATTCAGTTATTACAGGCTTTTACCTTATTTATAAATACCTTTAGTTTTGCTTAAAAAAAAGGATGTAATGTTCTTCCTACAGTAATGTATCCGTCCAACACTTTCTAAAATCATATTACCGAAATGTTTCCCATTATTTAGATATTTGTGTTCTCAGTCATTTATTTATTTACTATTTTCCACTTGGAAATTTTATTTTATTATTTCTTTCTATAACTTATTTTGGTAACACTAATCTACAATTACATGTGCAATATTATGGTTATTAAACTACCCCCTTCATCAGGTCCCCCCCATCAACTCCATTACAGTCACTATCCATCAGCGTAGTGAGATGCTCTAGAATCACTACTTGTCTTCTCTGAGTTGTACAGCCCTCCCCGTGTCCCCCCAACATTACATCTGCTAATCGTAATGCCCCTTTTTCCCCTTCTCCCTGCCTTCCCACCCATCCTCCCCAATCCCTTTCTGTTTGGTAATTATTAGTCCATTCTTGGGTTCTGTGAGTCTGCTGCTGTTTTGTTCCTTCAGTTTTTTCTTTGTACTTATACTCCACATATGTATGAAATCATTTGATATTTGTCTTTTTCGGCTTGGCTTATTTCACTGAGCATAATACCCTCTAGCTCCATCCATGTTGCTGCAAATGTCTGGATTTGTTTTCTTCTTATGGCTGAATAATATTCCATTGTGCGTATGTGCCACATCTTCTTTATCCATTCATCTACTGATGGGCACTAAGGTTGCTTCCATTTCTTGGCTATTGTAAATAGTGCTGCGATAAACATAGGGGTGCATCTGTCTTTTTCAAATTGGGCTGCTGCATTCTTAGGGTAAATTCCTAGGAGTGGAATTCCTGGGTCAAATGGTATTTCTACGTTGAGATTTTTGAGGAACTTTCATACTGCTTTCAACAATGGTTGAACTAATTTGCATTTCCACCGGCAGTGTAGGAGGGTTCCCCTTTCTCCACATCCTTGCCAACATTTGTTGTTGTTTGTGTTTTGGATGTTGGCTATCCTCACTGGTGTGAGGTGATATCTCATTGTGGTTTAAATCTGCATTCCTCTGATGATTAGCGATGTGGAGCATCTTTTCATGTGCCTGTTGGCCATCTGAATTTCTTCTTTGGAGAAGGGTCTATTCATGTCCGCTGTCCATTTCTTAATTGGATTATTTGCTTTTGTTTGTTGAGGTGTGTGAGTTCTTTATATATTTTGGATGTCAACCCCTTATCGGATATGTCATTTAAGAATATATTCTCCCCTACTGTAGGATGTATTTTTGTTGACCTGATGGTGTCCTTTGCTGTACAGAAGCTTTTCAGCTTGATATAGTCCCAACTGTTCATTTTTGCTTTTGTTTCCCTTGCCAGGAAGATATGTTCATGAAGAAGTTGCTCATGTTTATGTCCAAGAGATTTTTGCCTATGTTTTTTTCTAAGAGTTTTATGGTTTCATGACTTACATTGAGGTCTTTGATCCACCTTGAGTTTACC
Source organism: Smutsia gigantea (assembly GCA_032199065.1). Lineage (NCBI taxonomy): Eukaryota > Metazoa > Chordata > Mammalia > Pholidota > Manidae > Smutsia > Smutsia gigantea. Next base: position 109,770 of record JAVSCE010002319.1, on the reverse strand, counting down.
TTTGTGTATGGGGTTAGACAGTAGTCCAGTTTCATTCTCTTACATGTAGCTGTCCAGTTTTTCCCAACACCAGCTGCTGAAGAGGCCGTCATCTCCCCATTGAATATCCAAGGCTCCTTTATCATGTATTAATTGAACGTATATGTTTGGGTTAGTATTTGGATTTTCTATTCTGTTCCACTGGTTTGTGGGTCTGTTTTTGTGCCAGTACCAAACTGTCTTGATGACTGTGGCTTTGTAGTAGAGCTTGAACTCAGGGAGCGTAAATCCCCGTGTTTTATTCCTCCTTCTCAGGATTGCTTTGGCTATTCGGGGTCTTTTGTGGTTACATATGAATTTTACAATTATTTGTTCCAGTTCATTGAAGAAAGCTCTTGGTATTTTGATAGGGATTGTGTTGATTGCTTTAGGTAGTATAGCCATTTTGACAGTATTTATTCTTCCTAGACAAGAGCATGGGATGAATTTCTATTTGTTAGTGTCCTCTTTAATTTCTCTTAGGAGTGTTGTAGTTTTCAGGGTATAGGTCTTTCACTTCCTTCGTTAGGTTGATTCCTAGGTATTTTATTCTTTTTGATGCAGTTGTGAATGGAATTGTTTTTCTGATTTCTCTTTCTGTTAGTTCATCGTTAGTGTATAGGAAAGCAACAGTTATCTGTGTGTTAATTTTGTATCCTGCAAATTTCTGAATTCAGATATTAGTTCTAGTAGTTTTGGAGTGGAGTCTTTAGGGTTTTTTATGTACAATAATAGGTCATCTGCAAATAGTGACAGTTTGACTTCTTCTTTACCAGTCTGGGTGCCTTGTATGTCTTTGTGTTGTCTGATTGCCATGGCTAGGCTAGGCTAGGACCTCCAGTACTAAGTTGAATAACAGTGGAGAGAGTGGGTATCCCTGTCTTGTTCCCGATCTTAGATGAAAAGCTTTCAGCTTCTTGCTGTTAAGTATGATGTTAGCTGTGGGTTTGTCATATATGGCCTTTATGATATTGAGGTACTTGCTGTCTATACCCATTTTGTTGAGAGTTTTAATCAGGAATGGATGCTGAATTTTGTCAAATGCTTTTTCAGCATGTATGGAGATGATCATGTGGTTTTTGTTCTTCTTTTTTTGATGTGGTGGATGATGTTGATGGATTTTTGAATGTACCATCCTTGCATCCCTGAGATGAATCCCACTTGATCATGGTGTATGATCCTCTTGATGTATTTTTTTAAAGTTTATTTTGATATCATTAATCTACAATTAAATGAGCAATATTATGGTGGTTACACTACCCCCTTCATCAGGTCCCCCCACCAACCCCATTACAGTCACTGTCCATCAGCACAGTGAGATGCTATAGAGTCACTGCTTGTCTTCTCTGGGTTGTACAGCCTTCCCCGTGCCCGCCTAACATTACATCTGCTAATCGTAAGGCCCCTTTTTCCCCCATGTTCCTCCCTTCCCACCCATCGTCCCCAGTCCCTTTCCCTTTGGTAACTATTAGTCTGTTCTTGGGTTCTGTAAGTCTGGTGCTGTTTTGTTCCTTTAGTTTTTTTCTTAGTTTTTATACTCCACATATGAGTAAAATCATTTGGTACTTGTCTTTTTCGGCTTGGCTTTTTTCACTGAGCATAATACCCTCTAGCTCCATCCATGTTGTTGCAAATGGTAGGATTTGTTTTCTCCTTATGGCTGTATAATATTCCATTGTGTATATGTACCACATCTTCTTTATCCATTCATCTACTGATGGATACTTAGGTTGCTTACATTTCTTGGCTCTTGTAAATAGTGCTGCGATAAACATAGGGGTGCATCTGTCTTTTTCAAATTGGGCTGCTGCATTCTAAGGGTAAATTCCTAGGAGTGGAATTCCTGGGTCAAATGATATTTCTATTTAGAGTTTTTTGAGGAACCTCCATACTGCTTTCCACAATGGTTGAACTAATTTGCATTTCCACCAGCAGTGTAGGAGGGTTCCCTTTTCTCCACATCCTCGCCAACATTTGTTGTTGTTTGTGTTTTGGATGTTGGCTATCCTCACTGGTGTGAGGTGGTATTTCATTGTGGTTTTAATCTGCATTTCTCTGATGATTAGTGATGTGGAGCATCTTTTCATGTGCCTGTAGGCACCTGAATTTCTTTGGAGAAGTGTCTATTCATGTCCTTTGCCCCTTTCTTAATTGGGCTATTTGGTTTTTGTTTTTTGACGTGCGTGAGTTCTTTATATATTTTGGATGTCAATCCCTTATTGGGTATGTCATTTAAGAATATATTCTCCCCTACTGTAGGATGTCTTTTTGTTGACCTGATGGTGTCCTTTGCTGTGCAGAAGTTTTTCAGCTTGGTGTAGTCCCACTTGTTCATTTTTGCTTTTGTTTCCCTTGCCTAGGGAGATATGTTCATGAAGAAGCCGGTCATGTTTATGTCCAAGAGATTTTTACCTATATATTTTTTAAGAGTTTTGTGGTTTTATGACTTACATTCAGGTCTTTGATCCACCTTGAGTTTACCTTTGTGTATGGGGTTAGACAGTAGTCCAGTTTCATTCTCTTACATGTAGCTGTCCAGTTTTTCCAACACCAGCTGCTGAAGAGGCTGTCATCTCCCCATTGTGTATCCAAGGCACTTTTATCAAATATTAATTGACCATATACGTCTGGGTTAATGTTGGATTTCTATTCTGTTCCACTGGTCTGTGGGTCTGTTTTTGTGCCAATACCAAATTGTCTTGATTACTGTGGCTTTGTAGTAGAGCTTGAAGTCAGGGAGAGTAATTCCCCCTGTTTTATTCCTCCTTCTCAGGATTGCTTTGGCTTTTCGGGGTCTTTTGTGGTTCCATATGAATTTTAGAATTATTTGTTCCAGTTCATTGAAGAAAGCTGTTGGTATTTTGATAGGGATTGCATTGAATTTGTATGATGTTTTAGGTATTATAGCCATTTTGACAATATTTATTTTTCCTAGCCAAGAGCATGGGATGAGTTTCCATTTGTTAGTGTTTTCTTTAATTTCTCTTAGGAGTGTCTTGTAGTTTTCAGAGTACAGGTCTTTCACTTCCTTCGTTAGGTTTATTCCTAGGTATTTTATTCTTTTTGATGCAGTTGTGAATGGAATTGTTTTTCTGATTTCTCTTTCTGTTGGTTCATCATTAGTGTACAGGAAAGCAACAGATTTCTGTGTGTTAGTTTTGTATCCTGCAACTTTGCTGAATTCAGATATTAGTTCTAGTATTTTTGGACTGGAGTCTTTAGGGTTTTTTATGTACAGTATCATGTCATCTACCAATAGTGACAATTTGACTTCCTCTTTACCCATCTGATGCCTTGTATTTCTTTGTTTTGTCTGATTGCCGTGGCTAGGACCTCCAGTACTATGTTGAATAACAGTGGAGAGAGTGGGCATCCCTGTCTTGTTCCCGATCTTTGATGAAAAGCGTTTAGCTTGTTGTTGTTAAGTATGATGTTAGCTGTGGGTTTGTCATATATGTCCTTTATGATGTTGAGGTACTTGCCCTCTATACCCATTTTGTTGAGAGTTTTAATCATGAATGGATCCTGTATTTTGTCAAATCCTTTTTCAGCATCTATGGATATGATCATGTGGTTTTTGTTCTTCTTTTATTGATGTGGTGGATGATGTTGATGGATTTTCAAATGTTGTACCATCCTTGCATCCCTGGGATGAATCCCACTTGATCATGGTGTATGATCCTCTTGATGTATTTTTGAATTCGGTTTGCTAATATTTTGTTGACTATTTTTGCATCCACGTTCATCAGGGATATTGGTCTGTAATTTTCTTTTTTGGTGAAGTCTTTGCCAGGTTTTGGTATTAGTGTGATGCTGGCTTCATAGAATGAGTTTGGAAGTATTCCCTGCTCCTCTGTTTTTTGAGAACTTTAAGGAGAATCGGTGTTATTTCTTCTTTATATGTCTGGTAGAAATCAGCGGTGAATCCATCTGTTCCGTGGGTGTGGTTCTTGGGTAGTTTTTTGATTACTGATTCAATTTTGTTCCTGGTGATTGGTCTGTTTAGTTTTTCTGTTTCTTGTTTGGTCAGTTTTGGAAGGTTGTATTTTTCTAAAAAGTTGTCTATTTCTTCTAGGTTTTCCAGCTTACTAGCATATAGCTTCTCATAGTATTCTCTTATAATTCTTTGTATTTCTGTGGGATCTTTCTTGATTTTTGCTTTCTCATTTCTGATTCTGTTTATGTGTAGATTCTCTTTTTCCGTTAATGAGCCTGGCTTGGAGGTAATCTATTATGTTTAGTTTTTCAAAGAACCAGCTCTTGGTTTCTTTGATTTTTTTCTATTGTTTTATTCTTCTCAATTTTATTTATTTTTTCTCTGATCTTTGTTATGTCCCTCCTTCTGGTGACTTTGGGCATCATTTATTCTCTTTCCAATTTCAGTAATTGTGTCTTTAGAGTATTCATTTGGGAATGTTCTTCCTTCTTTAAATAGACCTGGATTGCAATATACCTTCCTCTTAGAAGTGCCTTTGCTCCATCCAATAGAAGATGTGGCTTTGTGTTGTTGTCATTAGTCTTCATGTATTCTTTGATTTTTGTTTTGATTTGGTCGTTAACCCATTGGTTAATTAGGAGAATGTTGTTAAATCTCCATGTATTTGTGAGCCTTTAATTTTCTTTCTAAAATTTATTTCTAGTTTTATCCCTTAGTGATCTGAGATTTTAGTTGGTAGAATTTCAATCTTTTTGAATTTACTGAGTTTCTTTTTGTGGCGCTGTATGTGGTCTTTTATGGAAAATGTTCCATGTGCACTTGAGAAGAATCTATGTCCTTGTGCTTTTTGGGTGTAGAGTTCTGTAGATGTCTGTTAGGTCCATCTGTTCTAGTGTGTTGTTCAGTGCCTCTGTGTCTTTACTTATTTTCTGTCTGGTTGATCTGTCCTGTGGAGTGAGTGGTGTGTTGAAGTCTCCTAAAATGAATGCATTGCTTTCTATTTCCTCCTTTAATTCTGTTAATATTTGTTTCACATAATGCCAGTGCTCCTGTGTTGGCTGCATTTGTATTTATAATGACTATATCCTCCTGTTGGACTGAACCCTTTATCATTATGTAATGTCGTCTTTATCTCTTGCTACTTTCTTCGTTTTGAAGTCTATTTTGTCTGATACAAGTACTGCAACACCTGCTTTTTTCTTTGTTGTTTACATGAAATATCTTTTTCCATCCCTTCACTTTTAGTCTGTGTGTATCTTTGGGTTTGAGGTGAGTCTCTTGTAAGCAGCACATAGATGGGTCTTGCTTTTTTATCCATTCTATTACTATGTGTATTTTGATTGGCAGATTCAGTCCGTTTACATTTAGGGTGATTATCAATAGATATGTACTTATTGCCATTGATGGCTTTTGATTCGTGTTTACCGAAGGTTCAAGGGTTGCTTTTTTACTATCTAACAATCCAACTTAAGTTTCTAGTTAAGTTATTGTAAACGCAGTCTGATGTTTCTTTATTTCTCTCCCTTTTTATCCTTCCGCCTATGTTCTTTATATACTAGGTGTTTTATTCTTTGCCTTTCGTTAGTATTTGGATGGTCTGCTTTCTTTGCTGTGATTTTATTTTCTCTGGTGACATCTTTTTCGCCTTAGGAGTGCTTTCCTCTTGAGCAGTCCCTTTAAGATATCCTGTGGAGGTGGGTTATGAGAGGCAAACTCTCTCAGCTTTCGCTTGTCTGGAAATTGTTTAATCCCTCAATCATATGTTAATGATAATCGTGCTGGATACAATATTCTTGGTTCGAGGCCTTTCTGTTTGATTACGTTAAATATATCATGCCATTCTCTTCTGGCTTGTAAGGTTTGTGTTGAGAAGTGATGGGTTTTCCTTTGTAGGTAATCTTTTTTCTCTCTCTAGCTGCCTTTAATACTCTGTCCTTATCTTTGATTTTTTTCCATTTTAATTATTATGTGTCTTGGTGTTGTCTTCCTTGGGTCCCCTGTGTGGGGAGATCTGTGCACTTCCGTAGAGTGTGAGACTATTTCCTTCCCCAGCATGGGAAGTTTTCAGAAATTATTTCTTCAAAGACACTTTCTATCCCTTTTTCTCTCTCTTCTTCCCCTGGTACTCCTATAATGCGAATATTGTTCCATTTGGATTGGTCACACAGTTCTGTTAATATTCTTTCATTCCTAGAAATCCTTTTATCTCTCTCTGCCTCAGCTTCTCTGTATTCCTGTTCTGTGATTTCTATTCCATTCATAGTCTCTTGCATCTTGTCCAGTCTGCTGTTAAGCCCGTCGATCGCTTGTGTCATTTCTGCATTGTCTTTCCTCACTTCCTTCAGTTCCTCCCTCAGCTCTTGAGTATTTCTCTGTAGATCCATCAGTATGGTTATGACTTTCGTTCTGAATTCTTTTTCAGGAAGGTTGTGCGTTTCCATCCCTTCAGGTTCCCTCTCTAGTGTTTTCTGGGTAAGTTTTGTTTGTCCCATATTCCTCTGTCTTTTCATGGCCATAGAAGTGTCAACTTGTAGATGCCATGTATGTCAGCTGGGCTCTTTAAGACTTTAAAAAAAAAAAAAGGTAAGAAAGAAAAGAGAAAAAAAAAGAAAGAAAAGAAAGTAAAGAGATTAAAAAAAAAAACGCCTGCCGGGAGTATATTCTTTGGGGATGCTGTGGGTGGCGCTGTTGCTCCAGTATTGCGCAGCCGCGGCTGTGCCGCCCCTGCACGTCCCTTTGTACGTCTGGCCTGGGTGGGAACGAAGGGGAGCCTGCTGATCTCTGTGGGAAGTGTGAGTGTGGCTACTTTTTCCCGGTCCCCAGCCAAGGGGTCTGAAATTTTCCGGGACTCCCAGCCTGCTCTGCTGACTTTGCTGGGATGATCGTGCTCCTCCCTTTGGCCCCTGTCTCTTTAAGACCCCTAAAGAAGTATGTACTTTTCTTTTGTTTCGGGGAACCGGCTCTGAGTACCCGGGTGCCTTCCCTGGCTCACATCCTGCACCCTGTGTCTTTCCAGTCTCCAATGTACTGCGCGATGTGTTTCAGCACACCCGGCGCATAGCAGCAGGGCTGGTTATTTCGCGGGCCTGTACTTCCACTCCCTACCCGCTCTGAGTCCTCTCCTCCTGCCGGTGCGCTGAGGTGGGGGAGTGTTGGGGTCCTGCCAGGTTGCGGCTCCGTATCTTACCCACCTCGTGGGATGCTGAGTCCTCTCAGGTGTAGATGCAGTCTGGGTGGTGTCCCATGTCTTCTGGTCTCTCTTTTAGGAATAGTTGTAATTGTTTTATTTTCATCAATACATATGGTTTTGGGAGGAGATTTCCACCGCCCTGCTCACACTGCCACCTTCCTGGATGTCTCAGTTATTTTTGTATGTAAAATAAGAGCTTTCAGAATAAGTAATTATTACAGCATTTCACTTTTACAGTAAGAAATATGTACTCATTACTCAAGTATCTGATAGACTTTAAACTTACCAGCACATAAAGAGATTTTTACTCCAAAATATGTGTATTTGAGAGTGAATATATAAATCCAAATGACTTACCTTAGTCATATTATTGATGTTATGCTTATTTATGTTAATATACATGATAATACAGTCATTTATCACCTATACTTCACAATTTCTGAAGTGATGCATAAGTGGGCATCTAGGTGAAATCAAGCAACATATTTTGGCCTAATATCTATGCTGAAGCTGAATTTTAGTATATCTTTAAATGTAAGTGTACCTTTTAAAGAAATTGGATCATTCTGTATATAAAAATGTTAGTATGTTTTGAATAATTTGACATACCAGCATATATAGATTTTATTGTTTTTAAAGGCTATATGATATTCCATTACATGGATGTACTATACTTTATATTATCTATTTCTGCTTTTGTGGCTAGTTAGGCTATTTCCAGTGTTTTATTTCTTTATACTCTGCTGCAGTGTAAATCTTTATATCTTATTTTCTGATCTATTTTGTGTGTAATTTTATAGATGATTTTTTTAAGTAGTTGAATTATTCTGAATTCTTAATACTTCCCAATTCTCAGTTATTGGATGTTTGAGATGGAAAAAAAGAACTCTTGTATCCAGGATTAAGGTATAACTTAATGCCGGAGTTCACACTGTTAGCCATTCTTTTTTTAAAATTTTTTATTAAGGTATTATTGATATACACTCTTATGAAGGTTGTGGTGACTACTTTTACCCATATTATCAAGTCCACACCCGTATACCAATGTAGTCACTGTCCATCAGTGTAGTAAGATGCCACAGATTCACTGTTTGCATTCTCTGTGCTATACTGTTTTCCCCGAGATCGCCCACACCATGTATACTAAACATAATACCCCTCAATCCCTTTCTCCCTCCCTCCCTACCCGCCTTCCCACACCCCTCCCATTTGGTAACCACTAGTCCCTTCTTGGAGTCTGTGAGTCTGGTGCTATTTTGTTCTTTCAATTTTGCTGTGTGGTTATACTCCACAAATGAGGGAAATCATTTGCCAATTACCTTTCTCTGCCTGGCTTATTTCATTGAGCATAATATCCTCCAGCTCCATCCATGTTGCAAATGGTAAGATTTGTTTCTTTCTTATGGCTTCATAGTATTTCATTGTGAATATGTACCACATCTTCTTTATCCATTCATCTACTGGTTGCTTCCATATCTTATTTACTGTAAATAGTGCTGCAATAAACATCGGAGTGCACATATCTTTTCGAATCTGAGAAGTTGTATTCTTTGGGAAAATTCCTAGGAGTGGGATTCCCAGGTCAAATGGTATTTCTATTTTTAGTTTTTTGAGGAACCTCCATATATCCTTCCACAGTGGTTGAACTAACTTACATTCCTACCAGCAGTGTAGGAGGGTTCCCCTTTCTCGAAATTCTCGCCAGCATTTGTTGTTGTTTGTGTTTTGGATGCTTTCCATCCTTACTGGTGTGAAGTGATATTTCATTGTTGTTTTAATTTGCATTTCCCTGATGATTAGTGATGTAGAACATCTTTTTTTAATGTGTCTGTTAGCCATCTGAATTTCTCTTTGGAGAATTGTCTCTTTATATCCTCTGCTCAATTTTTAATCGGGTTGTTTGGTTTTTGGGTGTTGAGGCGTGTGAGTTCTTTATATATTTTGGATGTTAACCCCTTTTCGGATATCATTTGCAAATATATGCCCCACACTGTAAGATGCGTTTTTGTTCTATTGATGGTGTCTTTTGCCATATAGAAGATTTTTAGTTTGATGTAGTCCCATGTGTTCATATTTGCTTTTGTTTCCCTTGCTCAAGGAAATACGTTCAGGAAAAAGTCACTCATGCTTGTATTCAGCAGATTTTTGCCTATGTTGTCTTCTAAGAGTTTTATGGTTTCATGACTTACATTCAGGTCCTTGATCCACTTCGAGGTTAGTTTTGTGTATGGGGTTAGCCAATAATCCAGTTTCATTCTCTTGCATGTAGCTGTCCAGTTTTTCCAACACCAGCTGAAGAGGCTGTCGTTTCCCCATTGTATGTCCATGGCTCTTTTATTGTATTTTAATTGACGATACATGGTTTGGTTTATATCAGGGCTCTCTAATCTGTTCCATTGGTCTATGGGACTCATCTTGTTCCCATACCAAATTGTCTTGATTACTATGGCTTTGTAATAGAGCTTGAAGTCAGGAAGCATAATCCCCCCTGCTTTAGTCTTCCTTCTCAGGATTGCTTTGGCTATTCAAGGTCTTTTGTGGTTCCATATGAATTTTAGAACTATTTTCTCTAGTTCATTGAAGAATGCTGTTAGTATTTTGATAGGAATTGCATTGAATCTGTTGATTGCTTTAGGCAGGATGGCCATTTTGACAATATTAATTCTTCCTATGCATGAGAATGGGATATATTTCCATTTATTGGTATTTTGTTTAATTTCTCTCATGAGTATCTTGTAGTTTTCAGAGTGTAGGTATTTGACTTCCTTAGTTAGGTTTATTCCTAGGTATTTTATTCTTTTGGATGCAATTTTGAATGGAATTGTTTTCCTGATTTCCCTTTCTGCTAGTTCATCGTTAGTATATAGGATAGCCACAGATTTCTGCATATTGATTTTGTATCCGGCAACGATGCTGAATTAAGATATTAGATCTAGTAGTTTTGGAGTGGATTCTTTAGGGTTTTTTTTTTTTTTACACTGTATAATTGGTTGTTTTTATTCTACCTGTATTTTTTTAATACAATTTATTTTATTATCATTAATCTACAATTACATGTACAATATTACGCTTATTAAACTACCCCTTCATCAGGTCCCCCCCACCAACCCCATTACAATCACTGTCCATCAGCGTAGTGAGATGCTGTAGAATCACTACTTGTCTTCTCTGAGTTGTACAGCCCTCCCCGTGCTCCCCCAACATTACATCTGCTAATTGTAATGCCCCTTTTTCCCTCTTATCCCTCCCTTCCCGCCCATTTTCACCAGTCCCTTTCCCTTTGGTAACTGTTAGTCCGTTCTTGGGTTCTGTGAGTCTGCTGCTGTTTTGTTCCTTCAGTTTTTTTCTTTGTTCTTATACTCCACATATGAGTGAAATCATTTGATACTTGTCTTTTTCGGCTTGGCTTATTTCACTGAGCATAATACCCTCTAGCTCCATCCATGTTGTTGCAAATGGTAGGATTTGTTTTCTTCTTATGGCTGAATAATATTCCATTGTGTATATGTACCACATCTTCTTTATCCATTCATCTACTGATGGACACTTAGGTTAATTCCATTTCTTGGCTATTGTTAATACTGCTGCAATAAACATAGGGGTGCATGTGTCTTTTTCAAACTGGGCTGCTGCAGTCTTAGGGTAAATGCCTAGGAGTGGAATTCCTGGGTCAAATGGTATTTCTATTTTGAGTTTTTTGAGGAACCTCCATACTGCTTTCCACAATGGTTGAACTAATTTGCATTTCCACCAGCAGTGTAGGAGGGCTCCCTTTTCTCCACATCCTCGCCGACATTTGTTTTTGTTTGTGTTTTGGATGTTGGCCATCCTCACTGGTGTGAGGTGATATCTCATTGTGGTTTTAATCTGCATTTCTCTGATGATTAGCGATGTGGAGCATCTTTTCATGTGCCTGTTGGCCACCTGAATTTCTTCTTTGGAGAAGTGTCTATTCATGTCCTCTGCCCATTTCTTAATTGGATTATTTGCTTTCTGTTTGTTAAGTTACATGAGTTCTTTATATATTTTGGATGTCAACCCTTTATTAGATACGTTTTTTATGAATATGTTCTCCCATACTGTAGGATGTCTTTTGGTTCTACTGATGGTGTCCTTTGCTGTACAGAAGCTTTTCAGCTTGATATAGTCCCAATTGTTCATTTTTGCTTTTGTATCCCTTGCCTGGGGAGATATGTTCATGAAGAAGTTGCTCATGTTTATGTCCAAGAGATTTTTGCTTATGTTTTTTCTAAGAGTTTTATGGTTTCATGACTTATATTCAGGTCTTTGACCCACCTTGAGTTTACCTTTGTGTATGGGGCTAGACAGTAGTCCAGTTTCATTCTCTTACATGTAGCTGTCCAGTTTTTCCAACACCAGCTGCTGAAGAGGCTGTCATCTCCCCATTGTATATCCAAGGCTCCTTTATCAAATATTAATTGACTGTATATGTTTGGGTTAATGTTTGGATTTTCTATTCTGTTCCACTGGTCTGTGGGTCTGTTTTTGTGCCAATACCATATTGTCTTGATTACTGTGGCTTTGTAGTAGAGCTTGAAGTCAGGGAGTGTAATTCCCCCTGTTTTATTCCTCCTTCTCAGGATTGATTTGGCTATTCGGGGTCTTTTGTGGTTCCATATGAATTTTAGAATTATTTGTTCCAGTTCATTGAAGAAAGCTGTTGGTAGTTTGATAGGGATTGCATTGAATCTGTAGATTGCTTTAGTTAGTATAGCCATTTTGACAATATTGATTCTTCCTAGCCAAGAGAATGGGATGCATTTCCATTTGTTAGTGTCCTCTTTAATTTCTCTTCGGAGTGTCTTGTAGTTTCAGAGTACAGGTCTTTCACTTCCTTTGTTAGGTTTATTCCTAGGTATTTTATTCTTTTTGATGCAATTGTGAATGGAATTGTTTTTCTGATTTCTCTTTCTGTTAGTTCGTCATTAGTGTATAGGAAAGCAACAGATTTCTGTGTGTTAATTTTGTATCCTGCAACTTTGCTGAATTCAGATATTAGTTCTAGTAGTTTTGGAGTGGAATCTTTAGGGTTTTTTATGTACAGTATCATGTCATCTGCAAATAGTGACAATTCGACTTCTTCTTTAGCAATCTGGATGCCTTGTATGTCTTTGTTTTGTCTGATTGCTGTGGCTAGAACCTCCAGTACTATGTTGAATAACAGTGGAGAGAGTGGGCTTCCCTGTCTTGTTCGCGATCTTAGATGAAGAGCTTTCAGTGTCTCGCCTTTAAGTATGATGTTAGCTGTGGGTTTGTCATATATAGGCTTTATGATGTTGTGTTACTTGCCGTCTATACCCATTTTGTTGAGAGTTTTAATCAGGAATGGATGCTGAATTTTGTCAAATGCTTTTTCAGCATCTGTTGAAAATGATCATGTGGTTTTTGTTCTTCTTTTTGTTGATGTGGTGGATGATGTTGATGGATTTTCGAATGTTGTACCATCCTTGCATCCCTGGGATGAATCCCACTTGGTCATGGTGTATGATCATCTTGATGTGTTTTTGAATTCGGTTTGCTAATATTTTATTGAGTATTTTTGCATCTACGTTCATCAGGGATAGTGGTCTGTAATTTTCGTTTTTGGTGAGGTCTTTTCCCCGTTTTGGTATTAGAGTGATGTTGGCTTCATGGAATGAGTTTGGAAGTATTCCCTCCTCTTCTATTTTTTGGAAAACTTTAAGAAGAATCGGTGTTATTTCTTCTGTATATGTGTGGTAGAATTCAGAGGTGAATCCATCAGGCCTGGGGTTTTTGTTCGTGGGTAGTTTTTTGTTTACCAATTCGATTTCGTTGCTGGTGATTGTTCTGTTTAGTTTTTCTGTTTCTTGCTTGGTCAGTTTTAGAAGGTTGTATTATTCTAAGAAGTGGTCCTTTTCTTCTGTTTTCCAGCTTGTTAGCATTTAGATTCTCATAATATTCTCTTATGATTCTTTGTATTTCTGAGGGGTCCGTCGTGATCTTTCCTTTCTCATTTTTGATTGTGTTTATGTGTGTAGATTCTCTTTTTCTCTTATTGAGTCTGGCTAGGGGTTTATCTATTTTGTTTATTTTTTCAAAGAACCAGCTGTTGGTTTTATTGATTTTTTTCTATTGTTTTATTCTTCTCAATTTTATTTATTTCTTCTCTAATCTTTAGTATGTCCCTCCTTCTGGTGATTTTGGGCCTCATTTGTTCTTCTTTTTCCAATTTCAGTAATTGTGTCTTTAGACTATTCATTTGGGAATGTTCTTCCTTCTTTAAATAGGCCTGGATTGCAATATACTTTCCTCTTAGAACTGCCTTTCCTGCGTCCCCCAGAAGTTGTGGCTTTGTGTTGTTGTTGTCATCAGTCTCCATATATTCTTTGATTTCTGTTTTGATTTTGTCATTAACTCATTGATTAATTAGGGGAATGTTGTTAAGTCTCCATGTATTTTTGAGCCTTTTTGTTTTCTTTCTAAAATTTATTTCTAGTTTTATACCTTTATGATCTGAGAAGTTGTTTGGTAGAATTTCAATATTTTCGATTTTAGTGAGGTTCTTTTTGTGGCCTAGTATGTGGTCTATTCTGGAAAATGTTCCATGTGCAGTTGAGAAGAATGTGTATCCTGTTGCTTTTGAGTGTAGGGTTCTGTAGATGTCTTTTAGGCCCATCTGTTCTAGTGTGTTGTTCAGTGCCTCTGTGTCTTTACTTATTTTCTGTCTGGTTGATCTGTCCTCTGGAGTGAGTGGTGAGTTGAAGTCTCCTAAGATGAATGCATTGCTGTCTATTTCCTCCTTTAATTCTGTTAGTATTTGTCTCACATATGCTGGCGCTCCTGTGTTGGGTGCATATATATTTATAATGGTTATATCTTCTTGTTCGACCGACCCCTTTGTCATTATGTAATGTCCTAATTTATCTTTTGCTACTTTCTTAGTTTTGAAGTCTATTTTGTCTAATACAAGTACTGCAACACCTGCTTTTTTCTCTGTGTTGTTTGCATGAAATATCTTTTTCCATCCCTTCACTTTTAGTCTGTGTATATCTTTGGATTTGAGGTGAGTGTCTTGTAGGCAGCATATAGATGGATCTTGCTTTTTTATCCATTCTGTTACTCTGTCTTTTGATTGGTTAATTCAGTCCATTTACATTTAGGGTGATTATTGATAGATATGTACTTATTGCCATTGCTGGCTTTAGATTTGTGGTTACCAAGGGTTCAAGGGTTGCTTCTTTACTATCTAACAATCTAACTTAACTTTCTTGTTAAGTTATTGTAAACACAGTCTGATGTTTCTTTATTTCTCTCCTTCTTATTCCTCCTCCTCCATTCTTTCTATAATAGGTGTTTTATTCTTTGCCTTTAGTTAGTATTTGGATGGTCTGCTTTCTTTGCTATGATTTTATTTTCTCTGGTGACATCTTTTCAGCCTTAGGTGTGCTTCCATCTTGAGCAGTCCATTTAAGATACCCTGTAGTGGTGGTTTATGAGAGGCAAACTCTCTCAACTTTCGTTTCTCTGGAAATTGTTTAATCCCTCCATCATATTTAAATGATAATCGTGCTGGATACAATATTCTTACTTCGAGGCCCTTCTGTTTCATAATGTTAAATATATCATGCCATTGTCTTCTGGCCTGTAAGGTTTCTGTTGAGAAGTCTGAAGATAGTCTGATGGATTTTCCTTTGTAGGTGATCTTTTTTCTGTCTGTAGCTGCCTTTAATACCCTGTCTTTATCTTTGATCTTTGCCATTTTAATTATTATGTGTCTTGGTGTTGTCTTCCTTGGGTCCCTTGTGTTGGGAGATCTATGAGCTTCGGTGGACTGTGAGACTACTTCCTTCCCCAGTGAGGGAAAGTTTTCAGCAATTATTTGTTCAAAGACACTTTCTATCCCTTTTTCTCTCTCTTCTTCCTCTGGTACTCCTATCATGCGAATATTGTTCTGTTTGGATTGGTCCCACAGTTCTCTTAATATTCTTTCATTCCTAGAAATCCTTTTATCTCTCTCTGCCTCAGCTGCTCTGTATTCCTGTTCTGTGTTTTCTATTCCATTAACAGTCTCTTGCATCTCCTCCATTCTACTGTTAAGCCTGTCGATTGTTTGTCTGATTTCTGTATTGTCTTTCTTCAATTCCCTCACTTCCTCCCTCAGCTCTTTCACATTTCTCTTTAGGTCCATCAGCATGGTTATGACTTTTATTCTGAATTCTTTTTCAGGAGGACTGCATTTCCATCTCTTCAGAGTTCCTCTCTCGGTTTGTCTGGTTGATTTTGGTCTGAACCATATTCCTCTGTCTTTTCATGGCTATGGAATTGGTCACTGATAGTTGCCACGTATGTCAGCTGGGCTCTTTTAGACTTTAAAAAGAGAAGAAAAAGAAAGAGAAAAAAAAGAAAAAAGGAAAGAAAGGAAAAAAGAAAGAAAAGAAAAAACAAAAACAAAACAAAACAAACCAAATAAAAAAGATGCCCACCGGGCGTAGATTATGTGGGAATGCTGTAGGTGGCGCTATTGCCCCACTATTCCACAGCTGTGACTGCGCCTCTCCGCAGGGACCTTTATCGCTCTGGCAGGGGTGGGAACGAATAGGAGGCTGTTGATCTCAGTGAGAAGTGTAAGTATGGCTACGCTTCCTCAGTCGCTAGCTAAGGCGTCTGTAACTCCCCCGGACTCCCAGCCTGCTGGGTTGAGTGTGCTGGGGCGATCCGGCTCCTCCGCTGGGCTCCTGTCTCTTTAAGACCACTGAAGACATTGCGCCCTTTTTTTTTTCCTTCCCAGGAGCCGGCTGCAAGCCCCCTGGCGCGTTCCCGGCTCAGATTCTGCCCCTCTGTCTCTCCAATCTCCGCTGCCCTGCGCAATGTGGGTCAGCGGTCCCCGCTCTGATCACCGCGGCTGGCTACTTCGCGGGGTGTACTTCCATTCCGTCTCCGCTCTGAATCCTCTCCTCCCACCGGTGCGCTGGGGTGGGGGAGTGCTTGGGTCCTGCCAGGTCGCGGCTCCGTGTCTTACCCGTCTCTTGGGGTGCCGAGTTCTCTCGGGTGTAGCTGCACGCTGTGCGCTTTCCTGTGTATTCTCGTCTCTCTTTTAGGAATAGATGTATTTGCTGTGTTTTCGTAGATAAATATAGTGTTGGGAGGAGATTTCTGCCACCCTGCTCACACCGCCATCTTCCCGGAAGTCTCTCTTTAGGTTTTTTTTATGTACAATATTATGTCATCTGCTAACTGGGACAGTTTGACTTCTTCCTTACCAATCTGGATGCCTTTTATTTCTTTGTGTTGTCTGATTGCCATAGCTAGGACCTCTAGAACTATGTTGAATTAAAGTGAGGAGAGTGGGCATCCTTGTCTTGTTCCCGATCTTAAAGGAAAAGCTGTCAGCTTCTCGCTGTTAAGTATAATGATGGCTGTGGGTTTTTCATATATGGCCTTTATTATGTTGAGGCACTGGTCCTCTATACTCATTTTGTTGAGAGTTTTTATCATGAATGGGTGTTGAACTTTGTCAAATGCTTTTTCAGCATCTATCGGGATGATCATGTGGTTTTTGTCCTTCTTTTTGTTGATGTAGTGAATGATGTTGATGAATCCCACTTGATCATGATGGATGATGTTTTTGATGTATTTTTGAATTCGGGTTCCTAATATTTTGTTGAGGATTTTTGCATCTGTGTTCATCAGGGATATTTGTGTGTAATTTTGTTTTCTTGCGGTGTCTTTGCGTGTTTTTGGTATTAGAGTGATGTAGGCGTCATAGAATGAGTTTGGAAGTATTTTCTCATCTTCTTCTCTTTGGAAAATTTTAAGGAGGATTGGTATTAGGTGTTCACTAAATGTTTGATAAAATTCAGCGGTAAAGTCATCCAGTCCAGGAGTTTGTTCTTAAGGTAGTTTTTTGATTAGCAGTTCAATTTCTTTGTTGGTAATTGGTCTTTTCAGATTTTCTGTTTCTTTCTTGTTCAACCTTTAAAGGTTATATTTTTATAGAAAGTTGTCCATTTTTTGTAGGTTATCCAGTTTGTTACCATATAATTTTTCATAGTATTCTCTCATAATTCTTTGTATTTCTGTGGTACCCCTAGTGTTTTTTCCTTTCTCATTTCTCATTCTGTTTTTGTTTGTATACTCTCTTTTTTTCTTGGTAAGTCTGGCTAGGGGTTTATCTATTTTACTTATTTTCTCAAAGAATCAGCTCCTGCTTTCATTGATGATTCTTTCTATTGTTTTATTCTTCTCCATTTTATTTATTTCTGCTTTAATCTTTATTATGTCCTTTCTTCTACTGACTTTGGGCCTCATTTGTTCTTCTTTTTCAAGTTTCGGTAATTGTGAGTTTACACTGTTCATATGGGATTGTTCTTCTTTCATGAGGTGGGCCTGTATTGCAGTGTACTTTCCTCTTAGCACACCGCATAGATTTTGCGGTGTTGAATTATTGTTGTCATTTGTCTCCATCTCTTGCTTCGTCTGTGTTTTTATTTGGTCATTGATCCATTGATCATTTAGGAGCATGTTATTCATTCTCCATGTGTTTGTGGGCTTTTTTGTTTATATTGAATCATTTATTTCTAGTTTCATACCTTTGTGATCTGAGAAGCTGGTTGGTACAATTTCAATCTTTTTGAATTTACTGAGGCTCTTTTTGTGGCCTAGTATATGATCTATTCTTGAAAACGTTCCATGTGCAGTTGAGAAGAACGTGTATTGTGTTGCTTTTTGATGGAGTGTTCTGTAGATGTCCGTTAGGTCCATCTGTTGTAACACCTTGTTCAGTGCCTCTGTCTCTTTGTTTATTTTCTGTCTGGTTGATCTGTCCTTTGGAGTGAGTGGTGTGTTGAAGTCTCCCAAAATGAATGCATTGCATTCTATTTCCTCCTTTAATTCTGTTAGTATTTGTTTCACTCATGTAGGAGTTCCTGTGTTGGGTGCATAGATGTTTATAATAGTTATATCCTCTTGTTGGACTGACACGTTTATCATATATAATGTCCTTTGCCTTTTGTGACTTTCTTTGTTTTGAAGTCTATTTTGTCTGGTACAAGTACTGCAACTCCTGCTTTTTTTCTCCCTGTTGCATGAAATATCTTTTTTCATCCCTTTACTTTTAGTCTGTGTATGTCTTTGGGCTTGAAGTGAGTCTCTTGTAGGCAGCATATGGATGGGTCTTGTTTTTTTTTATCCATTCAGTGAAAAAGCCCTCAAATCCATGGAGGAGTCTTTTGATTGGTGCTTTTAGACCATTTACATTTATGGTGATTATTGATAGGTATGTACTTATTGCCTTTGCTGGCTTTAGATTTGTGGCTACCAAATGTTCAAGGGTAATTCCCTTACTATCTAACAGTCTAATTGATCTCACTTCTTATGCTATTACAAACACAACCTAAAGATTCTTTTTTTTTCCCTCCTCCATTCTTCGTTATGTTATGAATCATATTCTGTACTCTTTGTTCCTTGGATGACATCTGTTTAGTCTTAGGAATACTTCCGTTTATAGGAGTTCTCCAAAATGCACCGTTGAGGTGGTTTGTGGGAGGTAAATTCTTTCAGCTTTTGCGTATCTGAAAATTGTTGAATCCCTCCTTCAAATTTAAATGATAACCTTGCAGGGTAGAGTATTCTTGGTTCCAGGCCATTCTTCTTCTTGCATTAAAAAAATCATGCCACTCCCTTCTGGCCTCTTAAGGTTTCTGTTGAGAAATCTGATGATAGCCTGATGGGTTTTACTTTTTATGTGATCTTTTTTCTCTCTTGCTGCTTTTTAAAGTCTGTCTTTTTCCTTGATCTTTGCTATTTTAATTATTATATGTCTTCATGTTGTCTTCTTTTTTTCCCTTGTGTTGGGAGATCTGTGCCTCTCGATGGCTTGAGAGACTATCTCCTTCCCCAGATTGAGGAAGTTTTCAGCAATCATCTCCTCTGTGACGCTTTCTATCTGTTTTTCTGTCTCTTCTTCTTCTGGTACCCTTATTATGTGAATATTGTTTCGTTTGGATTGGTAATACAGTTCTCTCCATATTCTTTCATTCTTAGGGATCTTTTTTTCTCTCTGTGCCTCAACTTGTTTGTATTTCTCTTCTCTAATTTCTATTTCTTTTATTGTCTCCTCCACCATATCTAGTGTTCTTTAAAAACTTTCTCTTGTGTGTTTCATTTCTGATAATGTGTTCTGTTATGATTGGATCTCCGACCAGAATCCATCCCTGAGTTCTTGAGTATTTTTCTGTTCCTCCATGAGCATATTAATGATTTTCATTTTGAAATCCCTTTCAGGCACATTCATGAGGTCGATTTCATTTGAATTTTTCTCAGGGTTCGTATTCATAATTTAGGTTGAACCAGGTTCCTTTTGCGTTTCATATTTGTATATGGCACCCTCTAATTCCCAGGAGCTCTACTCTCTTTAGCTCCTCCACCCCTGAAGCAATGTAGAGGGTTGCGGGCGAACAGTATTGGTTCCTGGGAGTAGGAAAGAGCTGTTTCCTACTTCCTGGCTGCTATGCCTGTCTCCACTGCCAAAACCAGTGTGCCCAGCACTCATATTTAAGCCTCTGTGCTTTGCGTTTGTAATTGCTGTAGACGGGGCTTCCCTCTGGGTAGCCTAACACCAGTGTAGAGTTTGCCTGTTCGCGAGCCAGGTGTGGGTTGCTGGGAGAATGGTTTAGTTGGCTGCACATCACGGATGGGGTCCTTGGTGCTCTGTAGCCATCCAGGGAACTGGAGCTCCTGAAGGTCGTGAAATTTCGCAACCTGCTGGGCAGAGTGCACCCGGATAATTTTGTCTACCTGTCCATTCTCCTGAGCAATAAGTTCTGTGCAGTCCTTGTCCCTTTAGCAGCCCTCTTGCTCTTAGGAATTATCTCAGGCTGTCCACCTTTATTTGTCCCAGAGCAGCCTGATATGGATCCATACTTTCCACAAGCGGCTGGAATCTGAGGCTCTCCAGGTATTCTGCCTGTCTTAGCTTTACAACTCCCTAATCACGAGAGTACCATGCAAACATCATGAAATGTAGGTTTGTGCTCCCAGGGCAGATCTCCGGAGTTAGGTATTCAGCAGCCCCAGGCCTCCACTCCCTCCTGGCTCTCTTTCTCTTCCTCCTGCTGTGGAGCTGGTGTGGGGGAAGGGCTTGGGTCCCGCCGGGCCACGGCTTTGGTTTGTTAACCTGTTCCCTGAGGTTTATTCTTTTCTCCAGGTGTATGCAGTTTGGCGCAGTTCTCTTTCCTGTTGCTCTTTCAGGATCAGTTGTATTAATTATATTTTTGTATTATATGCAATTTTAGGAGGAAGCCCCTGTCTCATCTCTCACGCCGCCATCTTT
Organism: Smutsia gigantea; assembly: GCA_032199065.1. Classification (NCBI taxonomy): domain Eukaryota; kingdom Metazoa; phylum Chordata; class Mammalia; order Pholidota; family Manidae; genus Smutsia; species Smutsia gigantea. The sequence continues at coordinate 89,313 of JAVSCE010002319.1, read as the reverse complement.
AATCCACTCCCCTGTCAGCCATTCTTACTTAAATTTTTTTCTCTCCTTTCTTCCCAACACAAACATATAGAGTATGATTTTATAGCTTGACTGTACTTTTTGTTTCATTTTTTTCTCTTCTCATTGCTGAGACATCCCTGTTGCTGTATCAACAGCTTTTTTTCCATTGATACTATTTCTAAAAATTCCTAATACTTTTGGTAGTCACTTATTTCTTAGATATTTGAAATCAAAAATCACTCAGCCAAATGATCTTAAATTTTATGTTAGATATTTCCAAACTGTTGGTCTGTTATTGTATATTTAAACAGTTTAACCTAGAATATGTGAGATAGGAAATATTTTCTGATAAGCTCTCAAATAAACATAAAGCTGTATACATAGACTACTTTATCCTTCAAACATTTTGTTTATAATATAATAGAGATTTAGCATGTTTTGCTGAATTTTATTATTTTACTTAAAAGTATGTATAACAATAAATTCTCACCACAATTATAGATCCCAAGATATATTCAGTTTTGTTTATTAGACTTTAAAACCTGACTTTTACCAGAACCAACATTATTTCATTTGAATACATTTAATACTTAAAGTCTTTACTCTTTTGATTTTAGAATATCCACTGATACCTTTGTGAGTGAAAACTTGGTATCATATCATTTATTTTGTTAAAACTAACCTTCTTGAAATATTTTATTTAAACAAATGCAATAAAGCAGCTACTATATTTATCCAGAAATACTTCATGAAGGAAGAAATGCTGTTCATCTTGTTTATTTCTGTTGTGTGTATTCATTTTAATTGTGTTTGGTTGTAACTTTGGGATAGTATTATTTTAAGCATAAAATGTAGTCACTTAAGTACACAGTTTCGAATCATATTTAAAACAAAGAGTTGTCCAAAATGGCCTTTTCTGATAAGTCACTTGTTCATTTATGTGTCGTTTATTGAACACCTATATATTAGTCAGGTTTGGGTTCTGCTGTAAGAGAATACACATTGAATAGCATCTTAATGAAACAGAGGAGTTAATTTTCTCACATAACAAGGAGTTGAAAGTAAGCAGTTGCTGTCTGTAGCAGGTCTGCTGATAATACTTCCAGAGCTAGATAATTTTCTGTCTTTCCTTCTGCCATTCTTAATATGTTGGCTTTTTCATCTGTCCTGCTTGTGAGCCTTATGATATCAAGAGAGGCACTGCACCTTTGGATCTCATGTATGTGTTTTAAGGAGGGAGGAAGGTACAAAGGCAAGAGGCTAGGACAGCTACATCTAGTCTCCTTTTATTAATGGAGGTTAAAGCTTTCCAGGAAGACCTTTTAGCACTTCTCACATTTCTTTGACCAGAACTTCTCATTGCCATTCAGCTGCAGAGGATGTTGGAAAAAAAAGCATTTATCTTTCCAGTTTTTATAATGGCAGAAAACAAGAGAGGAAGGAGGTTTGGTATTTGAGTTCTCAAATGTCTTTATACATTAAATAGCTTTCTTTATAACTAGTTATTAAATATTTCTAACAACTAATTATTATAGCATTTTACTCTTGCAATAAGAAATGTGCTTTGATTCATCAATTGTCTGATAAGACTTTGAGAAAGAGATGGTGAGTGAGCTACTCTGCAGTATCTGACACAGCTTATTAAATACAGACATTACACAGTATCACAACCCTGGTACAGCCATGTTAGTCGTTGTGAGTTTGGGGAGGTTGCTTATGTTTCAGTTCTACATCTATTAATGGAGATAATATGTTTTTTTTTGTGGGAGATAATTAGAAACGATAATTCATGTAGAGTGCTTAGTGCAGTATTTAGTTTACGGTAATCCTTAATGAATATGCTATTGTTTCCTATTATGTTATTGGTATTGTTTTATATTTTTATTGTATTTTTATGTGATTAGCTCTTAGTCATCACTCAGTACATGCAGGTTACTGTTTTGTATTGTTGTATTTGTATTAGTATTTAAAAAAATTCACATAGTACAGAAATAGAGTAGAAAAGTTTTCCCCAACTACTAACTGGTTGATCTGTGATTACATTAGTTATCTATTGCTGTGTAACAAATCACCCTAAAACCTTGCAGCTTAAAGCAGTATTAAATAATCAACTTGTAATTGCTGTGAAATTTGGGAGTATATTGGCTGGATAGTTTTGGCTCAGGTTGCACTTAAGATGTTGGCTGGGGTTGGAGTCACCTGAATGCTTTGCTGGGGTTGGAGGACCTGCTTCCAAGGCTATTTACATGACTGGTAAGTTGGTGCTATCTATTGGTGAGAAGTCTCAGTTCTTCAGCAAGTGGCTTCTCTCAGAGCTGCTTGAATATCCTCATTACAGGGAGGCTGATTGTCCTCAGGAGTGATCCAAGGGAAGCCATAAAGTCCAAAATGACCTAGCCTTGAAAGTCATATGTGTTACTTCTGCTGAACACTTTTTGCACACAGAGTAGCCCTCATTTAATGTGTGAGGACTGATACTTGGCTTTTGTGCTGAATTGTTGAGGAAGGAATGAGGTTTTAGTTTGATTTGATTGCTCACATTTTTTTTCCCTGAAGTAATCTTAATATGTCTCTTTGATCATTATATTCTATAAATCATAAAAAGAAGCCTGTGAAAAACAAATAGGTTGCAGTAACCATTTATCTGAAAACTTGAAAGACCTACTGTTCACCTAAAACATAATTGAGTGATATTATTCATAGCACTGTTTTTTTAAAGTGTATTTTTTTATTGAAGTATAGTTGATATACAATACTATATTGGTTTCAAGTATGCAACACAGTGGTTCAACAGTTACACACATTATTATTATTATTATTATTTTTAATTTTATTACCAGTTTATTAAGTGTCAGACCTTCTGCTAGGCATTCACAATACAGCAATGACTAAGACAACGTGTCACATAGCCAGTAAGTCTTGGGACCAGGATTCAACTCGGCCCAGCTAACAACAGACTGTGCTTTCTTTATCACTGCCTCTTAAAAACCTTCCTTTACACGAAACTATTATTTATTGTTTTTTTTTAATATAATTTATTTTATTATCATTAATTTACAATTACATGTGCAATATTACGATTATTAAACTACCCCTTCATCAGGTCCCCCCCACCAACCCCATTACAGTCACTGTCCATCATCATAGTGAGATGCTATAGAATCACTACTTGTCTTCTCTGAGTTGTACTGCCCTCCCCGTACCCCCCCCAACATTACATCTGCTAATTGTAATGCCCCTCAGTTACACACATTATTAAATCCTCACCCCAACTAGTGCAGTTACTATCTGTCAACATAGAAAGATGTTATAAAACTATTGAGTATATTCTCCATGCTTCACTTCCATTCCTGTGACCAGTTATATTATGATTGAGATTTTATTTTTGTGTTCTTTATCTTCCTCATCCAACTCATTCACCCACCCCAATACCTTCCCCATGGTAACCACCAGTTACTTCTCAATATCTGTATGAGTCTATTGCTATTTTGTTCATTTTGTTGTATTTTGCTTTTAGATTCCACAAATAAATGAAGTCATATGGTATTTGTCTTACTCCTCCTAGCTTATTTTACTTAGTACCCTCTAGGTCCATCCATGTTGTTGCAAATGGCAGTATTTCTTTCTTTTTCATGGATGAATAATATTCCATTGTGTATATGTACTGTGTCTTCTTAGCTATTCATCTATTAATGGACACTTTATGAATGCAAAGGAAAAGTTCTTGAAGGAAATTAAAAATGTTTCTCCATTGAACATACAAATAAGAAGTTAAACAGCCTTATTGCTGATATGGAGAAAGTTTTAGTGGTCTGGATTAGAAGATCAAACAAGACACTACATTCCCTTAGCAAAGCCTAATCCAGAGCAAGGCTGTAACTCTCTTCAGTTCTTTGAAGGCTGAGAGAGGTGGGGAAGCTGTAGAAGAAAAGTTTGAAGCTAGCAGAGGTTGGTTCATGAAGTTTAAGGAAACAAATCATTTCCATAACAAAGTGCAGGGTGAAGCAGTACTTCTGACATACAAGCTGCAGCAAGTTAACCAGAAGATCTAGCTAAGGTAATTGACGAAGGTGGCAACCCCAAACAACAGATTTTCAAGGTAGACAAAAGAGCCTTTTATTGGAAGAACATAACATATGCAACTTTCATAGGAGAAATCAATGCCTGGATTCAAAGTTTCAAGGGACAGGCTGAGTCTCCCTTACTAGGGGATTTTGCAGCTGGTAACTTTAATTTGAAGCTGGTGCTCATTTACCACTCTGACAATCCTAGGCCCTTAAAGAATCATGCTAAATCTGCTCTGCCTGTGCTCTATAATTGAAACAACAAAGCCTAGATGAGAGCACATCTGTTTATAACATGGTTTACTGAATATTTGAAATCCATGTTTGAGTCTTCCTGCATAGAAAAGGGGTTTCTTTCAAAATATGACTGCTCATTCATTGACAGTGCACCTGGTCATGCAAGAACTCTGATGGAGATGGAAAATGAGATTAGTGTTGTTTTCTGCATGCTAACGCAAGTACTTGGATCCAAGATCAAGGAGTAATTTTGACTTTCAAGTCTTACTATTTAAGAAATACATTCTGTGAGGCAATAGTTGCTATTGATACTAGTTTCTCTGTTGGATCTGGGCAAAATAAATTGAAAACCTCTTGAAAAAATTCACCATTCTAGATGCCATTAAGAACGTTTGTGATTCATGGGAAACGGTCAAAATGTCAACATTAACTAACATGAGTTTGGAAGAGGTTAAACTGAACCCCCATGGATAACTAAGACTTCAGTGGAGAACTGCAGATTTGGTGAAAACAGCATGAGAACTAGATGTGTATAGCATGGAACCTGAAGATGTGACTGAATTGCTGGCTATCTCATAAGAGCTCAACAGATGAGAAGTTGCTTCTTATGGATGAGCAAAGAAAATAGTTTTTTGAGATGGACTCTATTCCTGTTGATGATTGTTGAAATGATAACAGGGTTTAGAATATTCCATAAACTTAGTTGGTAAAGCAGCTACAGGATTGAGAGGATTGACTCCAATTGTGAAAGAAATTCTGTGGGTAAAATGCTATCAGAAAGCCTCACATTCTACAGAGAAATAGTTTGTGAAAGTAAGAGTCAATCGATGCAGCAAATTTCATTGTTATGTTACTTTAAAAATCAGCACAGCTATTCCAACCATCAGTAACAGACATCTTGGTCAGTCAGTAGCCATCAGCATCTAGGCAAGACCCTCCACCAGCAAAAAGATTACAACTCACTGAAAGCTCAGATGATGGTCAGCATTTTTTAGCAATGAAGTATTTTTAAATTAAGCTGTGTACATTGTATTTTTCTTAGACATAATGCTATTACACACTTAATAAACTACAGTGTAGCATAAACAGCTTTTGTATGTGCTAGTAAATAAAAAATTCATTTGACTCACTTTATTGTGGTGGTCTGCAACTGAACTTGGAATATTTCCAAGGTATGCTTGTGATTAACTGGCTTAGAGTATATCGATGTATTGCCTCAAAGTTCTATAGGCTAGAAGTCCAGGTTAATTGTGTGGGCACTGTAGGTTTTTTCTAAGGCCTGAGAGAGAATATGTTCCATGCCTCTTTCCTAGCTTCTGGTGGTTTGCTGGCAATTCTTTGGCATTCCTTGGCTTTTTTAGAAGCATCACTCTGACCTGTGTCTTCATCTTCACATGGTGTTCTCCCTGTATACATGTTTCTTTGTCCAAATTTTCCCTCTTTTTAAGGATACCAGTCATTGGATTTGGGCCCACCCAAATGACCTTGTCTTAACTAATTACATCTGAAACAACTTTATATCCAAATAAGGTCACATTTTGAGGTATTGGGTGTTAGGACTTCAACATAAGAAATTTTTGGTGGGGAGGGTTACACTTCAACCCATAGCAAGGGGCATCTGACATCGTGGTGGTATAGAGCAGGTAATAAACTATTTAGTAAGAAAACAATAAGCTACTCTGTAGTTTCTAAACTTAGGGCACACCACTATCTCTTAAAAGTAAGTCAAAATACATGCTGTTGGTGAGTTGGTCTTGTTGTGTTGACACCTAGTATAAGAAGTGGTAATGGGATATGTCACTTGAGATAGTTATAAATATTTTTTTCCAATGTCTGAGAAAATGCAAGTAATAGGATTAGCATATATATTAGTTAGGATATAGGTTTTCGGTTGGTATAACAGGGTCCCCAAGTAACAGTGGCTTCGACAAAGTAGAAGTGTGTTTGTCCTACAGGTGAAAGTTTGGGTGGTTGAATGGGTCCAGGGCTACTGAGGCAGCTCTGTAACTGTCAGGATCCATAGATCTTTCTACTTGTTATTTTTAACATGTGACTTCAGCATGCATTCTAAGATGGTTACTCTAGCTCTTGTCATTATTTCAGCATCTTGCAGAGAGAAGTTAATTTCCTTACTTTTAAGAGTAGCATCAAGAAGTTGCACATATTACTGTTTTTCTTCATTGGTCAGAAGTTGATCACATAGCTAGTAACTTCAAGGAAAGCTGGAAAGTTGTCCTTTGCCTGGGCCCCATGTACCAAACTCTTTTTCACAATGGAAGAGGAAGAAAATGTAAATTGGGAAATTAGCAGTCCATCCAGAGCACTGTAGTTTTTCCTCAACTTCTTATCATTAATAAGTATCTAGTGACTTTAAAACATGTATAAGATCACATTCATTTATGAACGGATTTTTAAGGGTCAGTTGGATACCTTGAGTTTAACACTTTGAAAAAATAAATACATTTTTGAAGGATGCAGGTAAATAAAAGAAGCTTACTCTTAGTTCATTCTACTAATGAATAGACAGGTCTAGAGAAAAAAGTGACGTGCCACAAGATATAGAAAAATCTGGGGCATAATCTGTGATGGTGCTCTGTCCAGTTTTTCTGCTATAGTTTACTCTTACCATGTCTTTTGAGGAAAAATTTAGCAAGTTTCCAGGGAAAACACAACTTTAAAGTATTAGAATTTTCTTTATATTACAGTCTTTCCAGTATTATGAATCTTTTGAGGAGAAAATAATTATTTTTGGTCTCTGTTTCTTGGTTTTCTGAAAATACAAGTGAGTTAGGTTTAGTGACTAATTTCAGCTTGAAACATTTGTTAACATAACCATTGAGAAGAAAATAATCATGCTCAATTAAAGTGCTGATACAAGACTTGTGAAGGTTTATTTGAATTTTTTGAGTAATATGCTTTAAAATTTCCATAATCTTGTACATTAAACTATAACCTATAGAAAGCATGTTATGCCACCCTGAAGGTTGCTATAAAAGTTGTTTATGAAGTTCAGCCCAAGACTTAAATATATTGAAATGGAGAATTTTGAAAAATGTTCTATATAGCAAGGAGACCAAATCATGCTAAAATGCAGAAAAAGACTATACATCAGTTTCTAGGCTACATTATTCAAAAAAATACAACCATAAAAAAGGTAATAAGATTACATGTTCACATTTCATGGGTAGTAAAGTGCATTAGGCTGCTCAGATATTCATAACTTACTGTGACATTTGGGAAGATTACATTTTGTAGTGCAGAGCCATTACTACAGCTCAGATAATAACTAGCCAAAGCCTGGACTTGGATTATGATTCTTGTCATTGGAAACAAATTTGTGTTTTGAAGGTTGATCAGCCTCAAATAACTATTAGAAAGGGTTAACATGACATACTGTAGTCTCTGTGCATGCTTTTTAGATATAATAGATATGCATACATATAGTATATCAAATATGCCACATATTCCTATGTACCAATTTCTGCCATCAATTTTCTCCTTGAAAGGCATGTTTTGTAATATTTAAAGCAATGGAGAAATATTTAAAATGCCTGTCTGGATACTGCTCTCACAGTATAAACTCATTTGAAAGGTTGTTGAAATATTTGGGGTTTTGGGGGAAATTTCTTTCAAAAATTAATGCTGTTGCTTCTTGGAAGGGTGGTTACTGATGGTAATAAACAGATCAAAATGAAAGATTGATGCAAGTAATATTAAGGTGAAGGTAAAGTCTCAAGTTAGTTGTAGCTAGGTTTTTGACCTATTTAGGTCTGTGTGGAGGATATCCAAGTGTGTGTGTATAAAACTCTTCTTTTTCCCTCTTTCCCCATATGTGCAGTTGCCTTTTCAGAAGCAATCACTAGTTAGTTTCTTGCATATAGTTTCTTGCATATCATTCTTGGGTATATGTCTGTTTGAGTGTTTACACTCAAATTGTTGCCAACTATTCACACTTTTCCCTCCTTGGTTTTCATACCTAAACAATGTATTTTAGAGATCTTGTCATGTCACTGGAGATGCATCATTCTTTTCAATGGCTGCATCATATTCCGTTCTATAGTTGTACACAGCTTTACTAACCATTACCTTAAAATTTTTTGAAGGGAATCATTTCCTCTCTTTTCTGTTTAACAAATGCTCAGTGAAATTCTTATATCTAACCTTATTACCTACGTGTATGTATAGAATAAATTTTTGTTAATACAATGAATTTCTAATTGTTAGCCATTTGTGTCCAGCTTCTATTTAGCATAATTCTTTTGAAATTGATTCATATTAACTATATCAGTAGTTCCATTACCAAATACTTTTCTCTTTTTTAGTAAAATTTCAGTTGAAATGCTTCAGTTTTCCAGATATATATCATATAATCTGAAAATAAAATTATTATATTTATCCATGTTGCTGCCTTTGACTACACATGACTTGTATATCTGTAGAATGTCATATGATAGCGATGATAGTGCATTTTAGTCTTGTTTCTGATTTTCATGAAAATCATTCCAATTTTTCTGTTTGTGCATAATGCTGGCTTCTCAGGTGTGATGTGTTATTAAAGGAAGTCTTTTCCAATTAATAAATGTGTAAACTATGATAGAAATAAAAAATCACAATGTATCAGTGCCACAGTAATAACAGTTGCAGGTAAGGTCCATCAAGGGATGCTTAAAAGTATGATGAGAAACAATGTAATTATGTAGTCTCAAAGTATTCTCCACAAGATATGTCGTAATTAAAAAATGAAAGACAACTTTAAAATGGAAAAAATCTGACAGACACTGCTTTAAACAAGTGATCAAAGTTAACTTCAGCAATAGTGAGTACTGTTGACATCAGGTACCATCTAAAATGACACACTGAAAAGGGCACACATCACTTCTGGGATATTTTTGCTCAGAATGCATAATCTAAATTTAAATATGAAGAAACATCCAAACTGGAAGAATATATAAAATAAATGGCAAGATACTCCAAAAGTGTCAAAATCATGAAAGTCAAAGAATTATGAAAGTCAAAATCATGAAAGTTGTTCAGTGTGGAGAAGACTATAGGGTGCTGATCCTGGACCAGAAAAAGCACCACATTAGTGTGACAAGTGGCAACAGTTTAGTAAGATCTGTAGATGTGTTAATAATATTTTATCAGTGTTAGTCTCCTGGTTTTAATGATTATGATTATGTAATATATTCATATTAGGCAAAGTTGGGTAAGGGTTATACAGGAACTCTATACTATTTTGCAACTTTTTAATGTTTGAGATTACTTATGAATCAAAATTAAAGACAAAACAAGCACATAATATTCACAAAACCAAAAAAAAATAGAGTTTATATCATAGTTATAAAAGCTTGTAGAATTTATGGGTGGATTAGGGAACCAAGCATATATATTTCACAGTCAAGACCACGTAGCTGGGAGAATTAGCACAATCACACCAAGCGACTCTTAGCAGAAACCCAGCTGTCATCTACTTATGCTGCTTGTTACTGATAATGCAAAGAATTATACACTAAAATCTCTGCTAGAGCTTTCCTAAAGGAACCAAATCTCTTTACGGCTGTATTTGCCAGGAATTCTTACCTCCCTGAGTGCAGATCTGCCTCATGTTGCTCATTTTTCCAATTTTTCTTTTTCATGGAAGTGTGTATCTTGGCAGAACCTGGGACCCATATTGATCTCTGGCTGCAAGGAGTTTTAATTGATTTTCTGATTCTGAACCTTCCTTGCTTTCTGGAGTAAACTCTCTATGGTCATGTGTATTAGTTGGATTATTTTGTAAAGTTCACTTTCTCCTAATTATTGCCTACCTTTTGGGTTTAGGAATGCATAATCAAAAACCAAGAAGTATTTACAGGGACAGGAATGTAGGTGAATCATGTATGTAACTATTTCTGACAGAGATCTTTAAAAAATCTAGTTAACTAGGATAACTCTGCAAAGGTAATTCTAAAGTATTTTAATTCCTTTAATCAATTAAGGTTTGTGAAAATGTAAAAACCTTCTCTCAGTGTTAGAATGCCGTGGTGAGATGACAAGGTGGGGTCAGTAGTTTTCAGTGGATGGATTTTCTGATAGTAGTATCAATGAAATAAATTTTCTTGATTATTGACTTTGGGTGTGTGACTAGTTAAGCTATCCTGATTATTGACAGGGTAGGAGAAGGGATCAAAATGGATAGATACAATAAACCAGGAATTTGAGAAATATAAACTCCAAGTTTTGTGTCTACTCTGAGACTTTCTCAGCTTTTCATTTTTGCTGTGAGCTGATACCTTATATAGATACAGCAAAGGAGTTTAAGGCTGTTGTGGGTAGTATGCAGAGTTCATAATTCATGAATGAAATGCTGAATTAGAAGCAAGTATAGAGCAAAGTTAAATCTTCATTTGTATCAGGACATCTTTTGTTTTTGTTGAAAAATATTTACATTGTTATATTTTAAGTCTTGATTGTACTGTCTTAACTTGTTTTATTTTTTAGACCACTCTGTGTGTGTTTAAAGACCCTTTTATTGTAATGGGTAGAGAAGACTTGAGTATATATTGCTAATGTAAGGCATAGAAGTGTACTCTAGTTATATTGAAGAAACACTAATATTTTCACTGTTTTTTCCCTTTCCTTGGAAGTTGGTTGGAGGGCAGTTTGATTTGGAAATGAATTTCATTATTCAAGAAGGTGAGAGTATCATCTGCATGGTGGACCTACTAGAAAAATGTGATATTACTTGCCAAGCAGAAGTCTGGAGCATGTTTACAGCCATTCTGAAGAAAAGCATACGAAATCTTCAAGTCTGCACTGATGTAGGCCTTGTTGAAAAAGTGCTTGGGAAAATTGAAAAAGTTGGCAATATGATAGCAGGTATGACTTTTTCTGTAGTACAATGGATGGGAAGAAATAAAGTTTGAAATTATTAAATATTGTATTTTTATTTAATTTAGTAATAAGTTAATAAGTTTTGGAGCATCTAACATGTACCTGAAACTTCAGTGTCCAAACTCTTAAGTAAGCACAGTGTAGTTTAAACCTTCAAGAAGTGTAAGTAGTTTAATTTTACTTTTTCTTTTGTTTCCAGATCTTTTAGTTGACATGTTGGGAGTGCTGGCTAGCTATAATTTGACAGTTCGAGAACTAAAGCTGTTCTTCAGTAAACTTCAAGGAGATAAAGGACAATGGGTAAAAAAACAAACCTGAATATGCTTTGCTATATTCCCCAAACACTCCCCAAACACGTTAGTGACTTATGAACAACTGATATTATTACACAGGGGGGAAAATGTCAAACTGAGTGGGAAGAGATCAACTAAGATAGCAGTTAGGCTGATATTGCTGCTTTTGCCATGTCAACGTGTAGACCTAGAACCAGGTGTTCCAAGCAGGCTAATAACTTGGTCTTTCTTCAAATAGTTATTCTTCAGATATGCATTCATCATTTATTAGAGTAAAAGGGTAAGGACAGAGAAAGGAAAGTGTTAGGTAGCAGTACTGAGCTTCTCATTCTATTTACCTGAGTAGTTTAGCTGTGGTTCTTAAACTTAACCCGGTCAGTGAACAAAAGTTCTGCAGGTAATTGGATCCACTCCTCTTAGATACAATTTAGTGGTCCTTTGCAGTGGATTGTAGTGGTGGTGAACTTATTTGGACTCCAGATGCCTTATCAAATTGTTTCTTCCCATCACTTGCTTACCCTTAGAGGAATACTAGTAAATATTTTCTCCATTTTTTTTACATTTATAGGCTTATTTTAGTGCCATTTAGAGATCATTGCCCACAGCAACTGCTCAGCTAGCTGATTCTTAATCTAGCTCTGTTTAAGTATATCTAAATTTGTGCTTTGCTATTATACACCATTTTGTTAAAATAGTTAGACTTAATTTTCTTTGTATCAGACTTTAGTTCTCTTGCTGCTTTTAAATTTTTATGACTGATTTTCAGCAATTTTACTTTGTTCTTCATGTAGTTTACCTTGTATTTATCCTTATTAGAGTTCTTGCATTTGCGGGTTTACATAATTTTCACCAAATTTGGAAACATTTTGGTTATTATTTCTTTATCATTTTCTTCTCCCCCTCCCCCACCTTCTTCTGGGACTCCAGTTACATGTATGTTAGCCTTCTTGATAGTGTCCCACAAGTCACTGAGATCTGTTTACTTTTTCCTTTCAGACTTTTTTCTTTATGCGTCATTTTAAATTGCTTTAAGGTATTTTGGAGGTATGAGGAGGGTGGGTCCAATTAACTCCAGAGCTTTTTTTTCACTGTGTGGTTTAAGTTGAAGATATTTAGATATTTTAAGGTAACTAATCTTTTCCTTTGCAGTATGTTCATTTCATCCATTAAAAATTTCAAATTTTAATTTTTTTTATTTCTATAAATTTTGTTTGGTTCTTTTTAACAACTTTAATTTCTCCTTCATTATGTTGATGTTTTCCTTTAAGTCCTTGGGTGTATTTAGCACATTTATAATATAATAGTTACTATAATGTACTTGTCTACTAATTCTATCGTCTGTCATCATTTTCTAGATCAGTTTTTTACTCATTGATTTTGCCTGTAGGTCACATTTTCCTGCTTCTTAGGCTAGTTATTTTTCCATATAGTGAGGTTAGACAGAGTGAATTGTTCCATGTTAAATACTGGATTTTATCATATTCTTTAAGATTGTTAGACTGGTTAGGCAAGCAGAAAAGTTACTTGTGGGTCAACTTTCTTCTTTTAGGCTAGTTTAAAAGGTTTTTTTTTTTTGATCAGGTATAGATTGTCTGTTACTCTAGGGTTAGGTTAGCCATATTATTCAGGTTTGATTCTTTTAGGGTCCCTGTGAATGAACCTGAGTCTTAGACATGGGGCAAGAAGTAGTGCAAGAATGTGGTCTCTCCACAGTGCCTACTAGGGTCTCAAACAAATCTTGGCTCTGTATCAGCTCTGGGAATTCTTTGACTTATAGCTGTCAATATTGTGGTCTCACTTTGTTGAGTTTTATGGTAGGTATGGTTTGGTATTAAGCCAAAGACTCAATGCACATTTCTGGAGCTTCTTGCCTGCATAGTTCTTTACTCTGTAGTTCTCTGCCCTGAGTTCTGTCCACTTCAGAATACTCATATTCCAATTTCTGCCTCATCAACTCAATGACACCTTCAGTTCTATTTGATTTCTCTCTCTTCATGCAATATGGAAATTGCTTCTACATAGAAAAGTCTGGGTAATCTCATGGTTCATTTTGTTTCCCTTTCTTAAGGATCAGCAGTCTTGAGGCACCTTTTTTTCCATGTCCAGAAACAGTTTTTGTTTTATACATTTTGTCCAGTTTTCTAGTTTTTTACGGTGTGTTGGTAAGTCCAAGTCCTGTTACTGTGTCATGCCCCGAAGAGAAAGTACAGATCTTGCTTGCCTTAAAGTGGGTGTGTCCTGATAAATACCTCCTAACTTGAAAATACCGTAAGTCAAACATGTATTTAATACCCCTAAACTACTAAACAACATAGCTTAGCCTAGCCTACCTTAAATGTTTGCAGAACACTTACATTAGCCAGAAGTTAGGCTAAATCAGCCTACACAAAGTCTATTTTATAATAAAGTGTTGACTGTCTCATGTAATTTATTGAATAGTGTGCCAGAAATGAAAAATAGAATGGTTGTATGTGTACAGAATGGTTTAAGTGTATCAGTTGTTTACCCTCATGATCATGTGGCTGGCTTGGAGCTGTGTCTCACTGTTGCTGCCCAGCATCATGAGAGAGTATCACACTGCATATTGCTAGCCCAGGAGGAGATCACAATTCAGAATTCTAACTACAATTTTGTTTCAATGTATATTGCTTTCACACCACTGTAAAGTTGAAAAATTGTGAGTCAAACCAGTGTAAGTCATGGCCTTCTGTATATTGATTTTAGTTTTGATTTATATTCAAATTATTTATTGGGAACATATAATTAATGTTTTTGTTATATTGGTGAATATAGAAAACTATAAGAAAATAGCAAAGAATATGAACAGATATTTACAGAAATAGAAACCTCATAGTCAAACACAAAATCACTAATAATTAGAGACATTCCAGTTAAAATAGTATTGATATGTTCCTTTATATCTATCAGTATCAAGGATTATAAAGTTGGATAACAAGTATAATTGCGGGATGGGGTTATTTTAAACCAGTGTCCTACTGGTTGGAATGAGCAATAGTTGAGGGAACCTCAAGAGTAATATAATACTACTTAGCCACATAGATTATACCCATATCCAGTGATTTAGTAGTTTGCTCTTGAGTTCATGTTCCAAGAAATTCTCAATGTAGTACCACAAAGAAATATACATGAGAATGTTCACTGAAGAATTATTTCTAATGGCAGTGAATTGTCAACGTGGGTGTTTATCATTGGTGGGGTAGGTAGATAAAATGTATTAGATACATAGAATAGATTATTATATAGCAGTTAGAATTAGTACATAGAATGATAATGAATAGATGCAAAGACAGAATAAAGTAAGAAACAATGAAATAGCTAACCCAATGTAATTTAAATTGCAATTACACAAACATTTCTGAGGGACATATAAAATGATTAAACGTGTTAATATAGTTGTTTATGAGATTGAGAGTAGAATAAGGTTTAGGGATTAAGGGGAAAAAGTAATAAAGTATTAACAAAACAAAGCCAAATTTATTATTTTTATGTAGCTTTTGTCATCATGTCAGTGCAGGGAAAAATTCCTGTATCTAAACCTATATCTGCCTTTCTGATTACTTTAGGTCAGATTTTTATATTTTGAAGACTTTTGAAATATGACTACCAAATTATTTTCTGAAAGGCTTTCCAAATATACAGTCTCTTCAGCAGTGTCTGCAGGGACATGCTTATTCTTTTGTTTTGGTTTATAAAAAGGAAATTTTGAGGAATGATTTGTCTAGACGGAAATGCTATTCTGTAGGTTTGTTTTTGACTGCAGAGTTATTTTGGGGTATTTCATTTTGGAATTTGCTTTTTAAAAATCAGTGTGATAAGTTACTTGTTATTACAGTTTTATAACTGAGCGTGTTGTTAAATTGAAAATTTCTCAACCACTATGAATGAAGCTTTCCACTTAACACTTAGGTAAAAACTTGCCAAACTCTTTTAGAGTTACTAGTGGTAATTAGAGCAGCTTCCAAATAAGATGAAGGCAAGCCAGTGATTTCACTTGTAGTTTGACCTTGTTTTGAACTTTTACCTTTTAACAAAAGAGGAAGGTACTACACTTTATCCTTTTTGCAAACTGATTAAAATGGTAATGCATATCTGATTGTTCTTAAAATGTAAATGAGCCTTTTCATTTTAGCTGTTGGTTGTTTCCTATGTTAGGGGAGATGTGTCAAAGAGACATTGATCAAATAAAGTATTATAACTTTTATACATGCTATATAGTAGAGGAATTATTGTAGAATTAAATATGATAGGGAGACTTGATCCAGTCTCAGAGGTCAGGGAAGACTGCCCTGAAGAAGTGACCACTAAGATGAATTCTCAAAGATAGGTAAGATTTATTTTGTTAAGAGGGGAGGGAAGTTGACCTGTCAGAAACTTTTAAGCACAAAGAATAGCTTGTGCTCAGGCCTCCTTATGGGAAGAAGACAGAGAAGGCATTGTGGATGGAGAGCAGAGAGAAGGGGAAAACTGAGATGCAAAATGAGGCTAATGAGGTAGATGAAGTATTTTTTAGGTTATATTTAGGGTTTGGTCTTTATTTTAGAGGCAATGGGAAGCTACAGGAGAGAGAACGTAATATTAAGATGAAAGTGTCATAGTTAAAAGCATGGAATCTGGAGTCTGAGTTGTGATCCCAACCTTTTCACTTACTACCTGTGTGACCTTGGACTTGTTCCTCTGCCTCAGATTCCTCCTTTACAAAATAGGATAGTAATAGTACCATGCTTATGGGTGGTTATATAATTAAAATATTTTATTTTTAAAGTGCTTTTAAGAGTGCAACATAGTAAACATTTGTGAAACTTAAAAGTGTTTTAAAGAGGGATGGGTGGTAGGTTGATGGAACTTGTAATTTTAAAAGATCATTTTTGTGATACTGTGCAGTTTCAGATGATACTGGCTCATATTTATCCAACATCTCATTCATCCTATAGTATTACAAAAAAATGCCATACAGTGCATTGTATATTCCTTAAAGTAGTTGGCTATTTTATGTTTTTTTGATTATACCATTATTTGGTTATTCTTGGGTATATTGAAATATACCTATCTTGAAAATAGGTATTTTTGTTTTATGGTTAATAATATGGTTAATGTATTGTTGATTATTTTCATAGCCTCCACATGCTGGGAAGTTGCTGTCTGTGTTAAAGCATATGCCTCAGAAGAATGGTCCTGATGCCTTTTTCAATTTTCCCGGAAAAAGTGCTGCAGTAAGTAAATCCTAAAGAGGAAATCACTTGGAGTCCATTCCCTTGCTTCTTGTAAATTCCCCTGACAGTTCTTTGTTAGGTAGAACCTTCTTTACATCACCTGACTTAGTCCATACAGCAGTTATGTGTGTTGCTTTTTCTTCTTTCAGAGGTGAAGAAATAGAAGCTCAAAGTATTTAAGAAAGCTGCCCATTCACAGCTTGTAGCAGCATTGGAATGATTCCAATTCTTTTGAAGATAAACCATGTTGTCTTATGAATTTATCTCTGCATTCTCAAATACAGAATGTATAATGCTTTCACTTTCTATCTTTCTGGACATCTTTCTTTAGCCTTGCATTTCCCTATTCCTGTTTCCTTTGCACCTGGTCTAGAGAACTCTTTGAAATTTTCTGGCAACTTTTCCAGACTTGTGAGTTTCATATCATATCAGTCTCAGCATTCTTCTAAGTTGTTAATCAGTTTATTAATAATATAGTTTTGTATGGTAGTAATATTTGTAATGTTCCAATGTGTTGTAGGAGTGCATTATATAATGTACATATGTTATGAAGCTTTTTAACCTTCTCATTATTAATATTGGTCTGCCTGTTAGAAGGAAAATGAAGGTATTTCAATCTGGATTTTTATGAGCTTTTAATCATTTTTTACTTTGCTTCTTATAATATCTTACTTCTTTGTTAGGCCCTGTGTAGCCAGGCAGTACCTTCAGAAAAAAAAAGAATGTTTTAAAAGGATATTTGAACTTTCACACACAATACCTAGCTTTCTTTTGAAACTTTTATTGCTTATATTGTTCTTCCCTTATAATAATTTTTCCTTAATAAGCAGTTTAGATTTGAAGCTTTCCAGAAAAACTTTACTTTCTTGGCATTGAGCCTATCATTTGCTTCTAACATAAAAAAGTATTCTTATGAGATTAACCTTTTAAAAAATGCCTGTTGTAATTTTATTATTAATAGTTATTTGAGATTGTAATGTATCCATTTATTGGCATTTCATTGGAAGTGGGCAGTTCAGCTAAACAGCTTTTGGAATTTTAGAGAATAGGTGTTCTAAATATATTCAGTGACTCTTCCTTAAACATAGCTTTTAAAGGGAAGTTAAAAATTCATGGATAAATTATTTTTACAAAGGATTCACATCTTCTACTCTAAATTTTTGGTGAGAGGGAACATATATATACACCCTGACTAGTATACTTTTATTTTTTTCTTAAAGCAACATTCATTTAAAATCAGCTTCTTGAAGTCTTAATAGTATTATTACATAAATTTGAATTTATTATGTTTTGATGTTTTATGGGATATCTTAACACATATAAAAGAATATATGTGTGTTTAGGATATATCTTCATAAATGATTTGTAAGTTATAATAACAAGCTTATGTGGTATGATCTTTTTAAAGCAGTTTTGAGTTACAATCTTATATACCATACAATTCACTCACTTAAAGAGTACAGTTAAATGGTGTGGTGTGTTCAGAGTTGTACAACCATCATCATTATCAATTTTAGAACATTTTGATCACCCCCAAAAGGAACCCTGCACTCATTAGCAGTCACTGCCCATTTCCTCCTACCCTCCCAGGCCTAGGCAACCACTGTACTTTCTATGGATTTGTCTATTCTGGACAATTTGTACAAATGCAGTCATACAATATCTGATCTTTTGTGATTCTTTCTTTTTACTTAGCATACTGTTTTCAGAGTCCGTTACATGTAGCATGTATCAGTGCTTCATTCCTTTTTAATGGCTTATTTTCTAATGTAAGAATATGCTGCATTTTGTTTCATCATTCATTAATTAGTGGATATTTGGGTTTATTTTGACTTTTTGGGTTCTTTGAGTAAGGAGTGAAATTGCTGGGTCATATTGACTATGTTTAAACATTTGAGGACTTGCAGATTGTTTTCCAAAGTGGTTATGTCATTTTACAATTTCACCTGCAATTTATGAGGGTTTCAACTTCCCCACATGCTTGCCAGAGCTTGTTAATGTGTGATTTTGATTATAGCCATTCTGTTGGGTGTGAAGTAGTATCTGATTGTTGTTTTGACTTGCGTTTCTGTAATGACTATTGATGTTGAGCAATTTTCATGTGTTTATTGGCCACTTATGTTCTTTGGAGACATGTTTATTCAGATCTTTTGTTCCATTTTTAAATAGCATTTGTCCTTTTGTTATTAAATTGTAAGTTCTTCATGTATTCTGGGTGCAGATTCCTTATCAGATGTATGATTTGCAAATACTCTCTTCCAGTCTTTTGGTTTTTCTTTTCACTTTCTTGATGGTATTTTTAAGGTACAAAAGTCATAATAAAGTCCAATTCATGTGTTTTTATTTCTTTGCTTGTGCTTTTGTAGTATAATTAAGAAGGATTTGGTTAACACAGGGTCATGAAGATTTGTTCCTATTTTTTTCTTCTAAGAGTTATAGTTTTTAGCTTTTACATTTAGATCTGTGATCCATTTGGGGTTAATTTTGTATATGAGGTAAAGAAGCCATCAACTTCATACTTTTGCTTGTATATATATCCAGTTATCACAGGATATTGTTGAAAAAAAACTATTCTTTTCTCATTGCATTTTCTTGATACTCTTACTGAAAAATCAATTGGCCACAAATATAAAGGTTTATTTCTAGGCTTTTAATTCTAGTCCATTGATCTATACATCAATCCTCATGTCAGTACCACACAGTCTTCATTGTAGTAGCTTTGAGTAGGTCTTGAATTTGGTAGTGTGAGTCTACAACTTTGTTCTTCGTTTTCAAGATTGTTTTGGCTGTTCAGAATTCCTTGCATTATATATTATGATCTTCTAAATAAAGTGTTTGAAAGTCTTTTCCCAGATAAAGAGACTTCTATATATTTTAATCATGACATAGAATAATAATAGTAGAAATAAATATATAGCATTGTAAAGTCTCATTTTCATGATTTTAATAAAGTTTTTCATATGAGTCAGTAACTCAGTTTTTTCCTTTAGGCTATTGCATTACCTCCTATAGCCAAATGGCCATACCAGAATGGTTTTACATTTCATACCTGGCTTAGAATGGATCCTGTAAATAACATCAATGTCGATAAGGATAAACCATATTTGTATTGGTATGTATTTCTGTAACTTAGTATTATCATCTTAGTTTGAAAATGAGAAGGATATTTAGAGGTAAAATGAAAACTTATTATTTATAGTTTCAGAACCAGCAAAGGTCTTGGTTATTCTGCTCACTTTGTTGGGGGCTGTTTGATTATAACATCAATAAAGTCAAAAGGAAAAGGCTTTCAACACTGTGTGAAGTTTGATTTTAAGCCACAAAAGGTATGTGATCTTTGAGTCATGTTAGCAAGCTAGGCTAGCCTCAAAATGCTTGGCTTTAATGTTATTGACATCGTATGTGGTAAATCACAACACTGTAATGTATCAGAAAAGGAAGTATAAATCACTGAAGAATTGTTAACCTCTCTGATTTGGATTATGAAAAAAAGTGAATAGTTAAGAGTTTAAGGGAAATACTAGGGGAAAATATCAATGGCAATTGTTAGTAGTAGTAGTAGTAGTAGTAGTAGTATGTGTATTTTGTACCTTAAAATTTAGAGATTAAGTGGTTTTTCAATAAAATGTGTATATATATAGATAGGTAGATAGATAAAACAAATACGACAAAACATTGACAATCATGGAATCTGGGTGGTGGAAAAGAGGGTGTTTGTATTAAATTTAACTTTTTTTGGTTATATTTGGAAATTCTCAGAAGTTGGAAAAACAATTTCTTATCTGTTAAGAGCTCACTTTTATAAATATTGTTACAGAAGTTGAATACTGAATTTAATAAAAGTAGTCTTATTTTTATATTTAGTTGTAGTTTATCATGTAACTTGTTATCACTGTGGTTGAGTTATTGCAAGGATAATTATCTTTTTCTTTTTTCTTTTTTGTTAACTGTTTTTGCTTATTCAGTGGTATATGGTAACTATAGTGCACATTTATAACCGATGGAAGAATAGTGAGCTTCGATGTTATGTGAATGGTGAGCTAGCTTCCTATGGAGAGATAACTTGGTTTGTCAACACCAGTGATGTAAGTAGTTTGAAAATGTTACAATGAAAAAAAAATTGTTTTAAAAGTATGAGCTTTTCAAATAACAAAAATGTGTTTTACATTGAATATAAATTGTAGAATATCACAAAAGTAGATTTTTATAATCATAGTTTGGCTAGCCTGTTAATATATTAATAGAGTAGAACTTTTTAAATGTGTCCTGTAAGATAATACTTAGTCCTTGTAATTAAATTATTCTGGGAAAGGTAGAGATAAGGATTTACAGGTAATGGTATGTGTCAGTGTCTCATTGACCAAATTAAAGTTGGGAGTTCCACTGTAGCATTCTTATCATTTTTATGAATGAGTTAGATGACACATACTTGCGACTTTTGCAGATAATTTACAGCTGTTATAGATAACTATTACGTTATGTTTTCAGGATTAAAAATGAGATCCATTTTTGGACTTAAATTAAAATGTTCTTTTTTTCTCCCCAATTACATTTTTAATAGAAAACTTAAATAATATGCATCAGGAAAATAATTATAAATTGTACCACCCATTCACCATTAAATCATCCTTTCAGATCCTGTGCTACACATTTATACATATTGTATAATACTAACCTAAAAAGCCCATATTGTTGTAATGTAGACATAGGTTTGAATCCTAGCTCTGTTGCTTATTGACTATATGACCTTACTTAATTCATTAGACCTAAGTTTTCTCTACTTAAAGTGGCTGTAAAATAGAATCTATCTCAGAAGGCTTATGTGATGATTAACTGTTCATAAATTAGTTAGGAGAATACCTTATACAGAATAAGTGCTCAATAAATACCTGCTGTCATTTTTTTAAACAAAAAGGGGATCAGATATGTGTATCATTTTTAACCTCTGCTTTCCTTACATTAACCTTTATTGAGTACTTATTGTATTCCTGAGATTGAAATCAATACCCTTATTTTCTGAAAGCCCCAACTGTGTAAGATAAGTACTATTATAATCTCCTTTTTACAGATAAGGAAACTGAAGCAGAGGTTAAGTAACTTGCCAAGGTCAGCAGCACATGAAGCAGTAAACTGACTTAGTGTTAGTGTTTTATTTTAGAACCCAAGTGTTAACAACTTCTATATTCCCTAATGTCAATACACATTTATTTTCCAACATTTTCTAATGGTTTCATGGCATAAAATGATACTTTTAAAGAGATGTGAAGAACTTCACTCTTTCCCTTCTTGTTGTACACATGGGTTTTTAAAAATGTAGACTTTGCAACCTGGATGTTTTTAAGAGGATTTTTTTTATGTTAGAAGAAAACCGTACACCTGCTTTTCTGGATGCTTTTCTGGATATTCCTTTTGAGAGATTGCGTCTCCTCCCATGACTTCATTGTATCTATATCTTGATGTCTAGAAAAACTTGTCTACAGTTTTAACTTCTCACCAGGCTTACATAAGAACCTTGTTAGTAATTGCTTCTTCACCCATGTTAGCTCCATCCGTATTAGCTCACAGAAAAAGCAGGTTCATTATGTCCCAAACACCTCTCAGTTTTCCTCATTGCTCCAAAGCCTGCTTTTCTCTCTCACTTTTTCATTGCCCAAGTGCGAACCATCAGGGTCCATAATGATTTGTCTGACTGCATTTCTGACATCCACTTTGACATCAAGTTTTGTTTATTGTACTTTGAAAAACTTGTGTTGTCTCCTTTTCTGTGATGTCTTTCCTGTTCTCTACAGCAGATGATAATGAAGTGAAATGCTAGGTGAATTATTTTAATCTATTCAGATTATAGTTTAGAATGGACAAAACATTTATACCAATATAGGTTATTATTTCTGGAAGATATTTTACTAGAGAAAAAATAAAAAATTGTCTATGGTTTTTCTTTCACAGACCTTTGACAAATGTTTCCTGGGCTCATCAGAAACAGCAGACGCTAACAGAGTGTTCTGTGGTCAGATGACTGCAGTTTACCTTTTTAATGAAGCTCTTAATGCAGCTCAGATCTTTGCTATTTATCAGTTGGGCCTGGGATACAAGGTACTTACTTACTTGCTGTTTATTGCTTAACCAGAGTTTAGTTGAGTGTGTTTAAAAGGTGGATGATGCACGGTATAACTTATCTTGAGTTACCAAACTGT
This sequence comes from Smutsia gigantea, assembly GCA_032199065.1. NCBI lineage: Eukaryota > Metazoa > Chordata > Mammalia > Pholidota > Manidae > Smutsia > Smutsia gigantea. Next base: position 66,421 of record JAVSCE010002319.1, on the reverse strand, counting down.
ATGTCAGAGTAACCAAGGGCACCACGGGGAAGCCACAGAAGGCTGTGAAGGGTACTTCACGCTTTTTGAGCAAAAACACAGTGTGTTTGTCATATGTGGGGTACTATGCAAACTACAGTCTTAAGATTCAACTTCACTTCATGCTGCATTTCTTTTGATGATGTCCTACCTATGTACAGCTAAGTTTTCAACAGTTGATATAATAAAAAGTAAGTACCACAGGAAAATCAGTGTGGAACAGGAAATGAGGATGATCGTGTGAATCTGATTACTGAGTTTGAGAATATGTAGTGTCCAAAATGCATATACATCTTATTAATTAATAATTTTGTTAGTATGATCATGTTGGAAATATTATTCTTTCAAATTCTGCATTAATTTTCAGGTGGCTACTAAATGGTTAAAGTATAAAATTGTTCATACCAAAGTACTTAATAAACAGAATGTTAAAAGTTTATTTTGGTATAGAGCACCTGAAAAAGTTAATGAGATGCTGAAATTTATGAAGCAAGAAATTTTGGGAACCTCTGGGTGAAGACATCATTACTCTAGTTTGGTTTCAGGGAGCGATTTAATGACTGCTATATTCCTTTGAAAACAGAATTGACCTCACTGAGTTGGTTTACATACCATTAGAGTCAGTAAAGTATACATATTTTAATAAATTTTGACAAAAATATAACTCTTAAAACAATCAAGAAATAGAATATTTCTATCACTGCAAAAGGTTCCCCTGTGCTCTTTCCCAGTCAGTTCCTTCTACTTGATAAGCTCATTCTGCTGATATGCAACCACTGATTGGTTCTCTATGGATTAGATTTTTAAAAAGGTTTTATTTAAATGTAATTATGTAATATGTGCTCCTAGGCATTTGGTTTCTCCCTAGCATGTTATATAAGATTCATTCATGTTGTTTTATAATAATACTTCTTTATTGCTAAGTAGTTAGTATTCCATTGTATGAATATATCATAATTTTTAAATCAGTTCATCTAGTGATGAACATTTGAGTTGTGTCCAGTTTTTGGCTATTAGGAAAAAGCTGCTATGAATATTGGTATACAAATATTTGTGTAGACACTTGTTTTTATTTCATAAATATGTAAGTGTGGAATTGCTAAGTGGTATGGAAACTGAAATTACCATACTCTTTCCCAAGGTGGCTGTACAATTTTACATTGCTACAGACAGTGTGTGAGCTATCTACTTGCTATACATTCTTTTTAATACTTAGTATTGCTAGTCTTTTGAATATTAGACATTTGAATTGCTGGTCTTTTTAATATTAGACATTTGAATGAATCTATACCAAAATCTCATTTTGCTTTAATTTGCATTGTTATAATGACTAGAGGTGCCAAACATCTTCCATTGCTTAATGGACATAACCACATCTTTTTTGAGGCGGATGTTCAAATCTTTCATCCATTTTTTGTTGTTTTCTTTTTTTTTTCTTTTGGTATCATTAATGTACAATCACTTGAACAACATTATGGGTACTAGACCCCCTATTATCAAGTCCCCCCCCACATACCCCACTACAGTCACTGTCCAACAGCATAGTAAGATGCTATACAATCACTACTTGTCTTCTCTATAAATACTGCCTTTCCCGTGTCTCCTGCCGCTGCATTATGTGTACTAATCGTAATGCCCCTTTTCCCCCCTTATCCCTCCCTTCCCACCAATGCTCCCCAGTCCCTTTCCCTTTGGTAACTGTTAGTCCATTCTTGGGTTCTGCAAGGCTGCTGTTGTTTTGTTCCTTCAGTTTTTCCTTTGTTCTTATACTACACAGATGAGTGAAATCATTTGATACTTGTCTGTCTCCACCTGGCTTATTTCACCAAGCATAATACCCTCTAGCTCCATCCATGTTGTTGCAAATGGTAGGATTTGTTTTCTTCTTATGGCTGAATAATATTCCATTGTGTATGTGTACCACACCTTCTTTATCCATTCATCTACTGATGGATACTTAGGTTGCTTCCATTTCTTGGCTATTATAAATAGTGCTGTGATACACATAGGGGTGCATCTGTCTTTTTCAAACTGGGCTGCTGCATTTTTAGGGTAAATTTCTAGGACTGGAATTCTTGGGTCAAATGGTATTTCTATTTTTAGTTTTTTGAGAAACCTCCATACTGCTTTTCACAATGGTTGAACTATTTTACATTCCCACTAGCAGTGTAGGGGGGTACCCCTTTCTCCACATCCTTGTCAACATTTGTTGTTTTTTGTCTTTTGAGTGTTGGCCATCCTAACTTGTGTGAGGTGATGTCTCATTGTGGGTTTAATTTTCATTTCTCTGATGATTAGCGATGTGGAGCATCTTTTCATGGGCCTGTTGGCCATCTGAATTTCTTCTTTAGAGAAGTGTCTATTCATGTACTCTGCCCATTTCTTAATTGGAATATTTGCTTTTGTTTGTTGAAGTGCGTGAGCTCTTTATATATTTTGGATGTCAACCCCTTATCGGGTATGTCATTTATGAATATATTCTCCCATACTGTAGGATGTCTTTTTGTTCTACGGATGGTGTCCTTGCTGTACCGAAGCTTTTCAGGTTGATACAGTTCCACTTGTTCATTTTTGCTTTTGTTTCCCTTGTCTGGGAAGATATGTTCATGAAGAAGTTGCTCTTTTTTATGTCCAAGAGATTTTTGCCTATAATCTTTCCTAAGAGATTTATAGTTTCATGACTTAAGTTCACGTCTTTGATCCATTTTGAGTTTACTTTAGTCTAAGGGGTTAGACAGTAATCCAGTTTCATTCTCTTGCATGTACTTGTCCAGTTTTGCCAACAGGAGCTGTCAAAGAGGCTGTCATTTCCCTATTGTATATCCGTGGCTCCTTTATTATATATTAATTGACCATATATGCTTGGGTTTATATCTGGGCTCTCTATTCTGTTCCACTGCTCTGTGGGTCTGTTCTTATGCCAGTACCAAATTGTCTTGATTACTGTGACTTTGTCGTAGAGCTTGAAGTCTGGGAGCGTAATTTCCCCTGCTTTATTCTTCCTTCTCAGGATAGCTTTGGCTATTCAGGTTCTTTCGTTGTTCCATATAAATTTTAGAACTATTTGCTCTAGTTCATTGAAGAATGCTGTTGGTATTTTGATAGGGATTACATTGAATCTGTAGAGAGCTTTAGGCAGAATGGCCATTTTGACAATATTAATTCTTCCTAGCCAAGAGCATGGGATGAATTTCCATTTGCTAGTGTCCTCTTTAATTTCTCTTAAGAGTGTCTTTTGTTTTCAGGGTATAGGTCTTTCACTTCCTTGGTTAGGTTTATTCCTAGGTATTTTATTCTTTTTGATGCAATTCTGAATGGAATAGTTTTCTTGATTTTTCTTTCTGCTAATTCACCGTTAGTCTACAGGAATGCAACAGATTTCTGTGTATTAATTTTGTATCCCAAAGCTTTCCTGAATTCAGATATTAGATCTTGTAGTTTTGGAGTGGATTCTTTAGGGTTTTTTATGTACACTGTCATGTCATCTGAAAACAGGGACAGTTTGACTTCTTCCTTACCAATCTGGATGCCTTTTATTTCTTTGTGTTGTCTGATTTCTGTGGCTAGGACATCTAGAACTATGTTGAATAAAAGTGGGGAGAGTGGGCATCCTTGTCTTGTTCCCGATCTTACAGGAAAAGCTTTCAGCTTCTCTCTGTTAAGTATAATCTTGGCTGTGGGTTTGTCATATATGGCTTTTATTATGTTGCGGTACTTGCCGTCTATACCCATTTTGTTGAGAGTTTTATTCATGAATGGATGCTGAATTTTGTCACATGTTTTTTCAGCATCTATGGAGATGATCGTGTGGTTATTGTTCTTCTTTTTGTTGATGTGGTGGATGATGTTGATGGATTTTCGAATGTTGTACCATCCTTGCATCCGTGGGATGAATCCCACTTGAGCATGGTGTATGATCCTCTTGATGTATTTTTGAATTCGGTTTGCTAATATTCTGTTGAGTATTTTTGCATCTACGTTCATCAGGGATATTGGTCTGTAATTTTCTTTTTTGGTGAGGTCTTTGCCAGGTTTTGGTATTAGAGTGACGCTGGCTTCATAGAATTAGTTTGGGAGTATTCCTTCCTCTTCTATTTTTTGAAAAACTTTAAGGAGAATGGGTGTTATTTCTTCTCTATATGTCTGATAGAATTCAGAGGTGAATCCATCAGGTCCGGGGGTTTTGTTCTTGGGTAGTTTTTTGATTACCGATTCAATTTCGTTCCTGGTGATTGGTCTGTTTAGTTTTTCTGTTTCTTGCTTGGTCAGTCTTGGAAGGTTGTATTTTCCTAAGAAGTAGTCCATTTCTTCTGTTTTCCAGCTTGTTAGCATATCGATTCTCATAATATTCTCTTATAATTTTTTGTATTTCTGTGGTGTCCATCGTTATTTTTCCTGTCTCATTTCTGATTCTGTTTATGTGTATAGATTCTCTTTTTCTCTTAATGAGTCTGGCTAGGCGTTTAACTATTTTTTTTTATTTTTTCTAAGAACCAGCTCTTGGTTTTATTGGTTTCTTCTATTGTTTTATTCTTGTAAATTTTATTTATTTCTTCACTGATCTTTATTATGTCCCTCCTTCTGGTGACTTTGGGCCTCATTTGTTCTTCTTTTTCCAATTTCAGTAATTGTGTCTTTAGACTATTCATTTGGGATTGTTCTTCCTTCTTTATATAGGCCTGGATTGCAATATACTTTCCTCTTAGAACTGCCTTTGCTGCGTCCCACAGAAGTTGTGGCTTTGTGTTGTTGTTGTCATTAGTCTCCATATATTCTTTGATTTCTGTTTTGTATTGGTCGTTAACCCATTGATTAATTAGGAGAATGTTGTTAAGCTTTTTTGTTTTCTTTCTAAAATTTATTTCTTGCCTTATACCTTTGTGATCTGAGAAGTTGGTTGGTAGGATTTCAGTATTTTTGAATTTACTGAGGTTCTTTTTGTGGCCTAGTATGTGGTCTATTCTGTAGAATGTTCCATGTGCACTTCAGAAGAATGTGTATCCTGTTGCTTTTGGGTGTAGAGTTCTGTAGATGTCTGTTAGGTCCATCTGTTCTAGTGTGTTGTTCAGTGCCTCTGTGTCTTTACTTATTTTCTGTCTGGTTGATCTGTCCTTTGGAGTGAGTGGTGTGTTGAAGTCTCCTAAAATGAATGCATTGTTTTCTATTTCCTCCTTTAATTCTGTTAGTATTTGTTTCACATATGCTGGCGCTCCTGTGTTGTGTGCATATATATTTATAATGGTTATATCTTCTTGTTGGACTGACCCCTTTATCATTATGTAATGTCCTTCTTTATCTCTTGCTACTTTCTTCATTTTGAAGTGTATTTTGTCTGATACAAGTACTGCCACACCTGCTTTTTTGTCTTTGTTGTTTGCATGAAATATCTTTTTCCATCCCTTCACTTTTAGTCTGTGTATATGTTTGGGTTTGAGGTGAGTCTCTTGTAAGCAGCCTATAGATGGGTCTTGCTTTTTTATCTATTCTGTTACTTTGTGTCTTTTGATGGTGCATTCAGTCAATTTACATTTAGGGTGATTATTGATAGATATGTACTTATTGCCATTGATGGCTTTAGATTCGTGGTTACCAAAGGTTCAAGGGTTCCTTCTTTACTATTTAACAGTCTAACTTAACTTTCTTGTTAAGTTATTGTAAATACAGTCTGATGTTTCTTTATTTCTCTCCCTTCTTATTCTTCCTCCTCCCTTCTTTATATACTAGGAGTTTTATTCTTTGCCTTTAGTTAGTATTTGGATGGTCTGGTTTCTTTGCTATGATTTTATTTTCTCTGGTGACATCTTTTTAGTCTTAGGGGTGCTGCCCTCTAGAGCAGTCCGTTTAAGATATCCTGTAGTGGTGGTTTATGAGAGGCAAACTCTCTCAACTTTCGTTTGTCTGGAAATTGTTTAATCCCTCCGTTATATTTAAATGATAATTGTGCTGCATACAATATTCTTGGTCGAGGCCCTTCTGTTTCATAACGTTAAATATATCATGTCATTCTCTTTTGGCCTGTAAGGTTTCTGTTGAGAAGTCTGATGATAGTCTGATGGGTTTTCCTTTGTAGGTGGTCTTTTTTCTCTCTCTAGCTGCCTTTAATACTCTGTCTTTATCTTTGATCTTTTCCATTTTAATTATTATGTGTCTTGGTGTTGTCTTCCTTGGGTCCCTTGTGTTGGGAGATCTGTGGCCTTCCTTGGACTGCGAGACTATTTCCTACCTCAGTGAGGGAAAGTTTTCAGGAATTATTTCTTCAAAGACATCTTGTATCCCTTTTTCTCTCTCTTCTTCCTCTGGTACTCCTATAATGCGAATATTGTTCTGTTTGGATTGGTCACACATTTCTCTTAATATTCTTTCATTCCTAGGGATCCTTTTATCTCTCTCTGCCTCACCTTCTCTGTATTCCTGTTCTCTGATTTCTATTCCATTAACAGTCTCTTGCATCTCATCCAGTCTGCTGTTAAGCCCATTGATCGTTGGTCTGATTTCTGCATTGTCTTTCCTCACTTCCCTCAGTTCCTCTGTCAGTTCTTGCACATTTCTCTGTAGAGCCATCAATGTGGTTATGACTTTTATTCTGAATTCTTTTTCAGGAAGACTTTGCATTTCCATCCCTTCAGGATCCCTCTCTGGGGTTTTCTGGTTGATCTTAGTCTGAACCATATTCCTCTGTCTTTTCATGGCTATAAAAGTGGTTGCTGGTAGTTGCCACGTATGTCAGGTGGGCTCTTTAAGACTTTAAAAAGAGAAAAACAAAAGAAAGAAAGAAAAAAAAGGAAAGAAAAGAAATGAAAAAACAAAAAACAAAACAAAAGAAACAAAAAACAAAACAAAACAAAAAAAACCGCCCAGTGGGAGTAGATTTTGTGGGGATGCTGTAGGTGGCACTGTTGCCCCACTATTCCGCAGCCGTAGCTGCGCTGTTCCGCATGGCCCTTTATAGCTCTAGCCCGGGTGGGAACGAATGGGAGGCTGTTGATCTCTTTGGGAAGTTGATGTGCGGCCACCCTTTCCCAGTCGCCAGCTAAGGGGTCCGAAACTCCCCAGGACTCCCAGCCTGCTAGGCTGAGTGTGCTGGGGTGATCCGGCTCGTCCGCTGGGCTCCTGTCTCTTTAAGACTGCTGAAGAAAGCGCGCTTTTCTTTTTTTTTCCTGCCTGGGAGCCGGCTGCAAGCACCCTGGTGCATTCCCCGCTCAGATCCTGTCCTGCACCCTCTGTCTCTCCAATCTCCGCTACCCTGCGCTATTTGTGTCAGTGCTCCCTGTGCGTATCACCGGGGCTGGTTATTTCACGGGATGTATTTCCACTCCCTCCCGGCTCTGAATCCTCTCCTCCCGTTGGTGCGCTGGGGTGGGTGAGTGCTCCAGTCCCGCCAAGGCACAGCCCCGTATCTTATGCACCTCATGGGGTGCCGAGTTCCCTCGGGTGTAGCTGCACTCTGTGTTTTCCTGTGCATTCTGGTCTCTCTTTTAGGAATAGTTGTATTTGCTCTATTTTCGTAGATAAATAAAGTGTTGTGAGGAGATTTCTGCTGCCCTGCTCACGCCGCCATCTTCCCGGAAGTCCCCGGTCTTGTTTTTTTATCCCTTAAGTAACTCTGTGTCTTTTCATTGGTGAATTTAGACTATTTACATTTAGGGTGATTATCTGTAGGTATGTACATAGTGCCATTGCAGCTTTAGATTCGTGGGTACCAATCGTTCAAGGGTAATTCCCTTAGTATCTAACAGTCTCATTTAACTCACTTCATATGCTATTACAAACACAGCCTAAAGCTTCTTTTTTTTTTACTACATTTTCTTATTCCTCCATTCTTTGTGTGTTCTGAATCATATTCTGTATTCTTTGTCTATTCCTTGGGTGACATCTCTTACGCTTTAGGAATACTTCCATCTCTAGGAGTCCCTCCAGAATGCACCGTAGAGTTCGTTTGTGGAGGGTAAATTCTCTCAGCTTTTGCTTATCTGAAAATTGTTTAATCCCTCCTTTAAATTTAAATGATAACCTTGCTGGGTAGAGTATTCTTGGTACAAGGCCCTTCTGCTTCCTTGCATTAAATATAACATGCCACTACCTTCTATCCTGTAAGGTTTCTGTTGAGAAGTCTGATGATAGCCTGATGGGTTTTCCTTTGTATATGATCTTTTTTCTTTCTCTAGCTGCTTTTAAAAGTCTGTCTTTATCCTTGATCTTTTCCATTTTAATTATTATATTTCATGATGTTGTCTTCCTTGGGTCCCTTGTGTTGGGAGATCTGTGCAGCTCCATGGCTTGAGAGACTATTTCCTTTCCCAGATTGGGGAATTTTGCAGCAATTACCTCCTCAGTAACACTTTCTATCCCTTTTTCTCTCTTTTCTTCTTCTGGTACCCCTATAATGCGAATATTGTTCCTTTTGGATTGGTCACACAGTTCTCTCAGTATTCTTTCATTCTTAGAGGTTCTTTGTTCTCTGTGTGCCTCAGCTTCTTTGTATTCCTCTTCTCTAATTTCTGTTCCATTTCCCGTCTGTTCTACTACATCTAATCTGCTTTAAATCCCTTCATTGTATGTTTCATTTCAGATATGGAATTTCTTAATGATTGAATCTCAGACTTAAATTCGTTCTTGAGTTCTTGAATATTTTTCTGTACCTCCATAAGCATGTTTATGATTTTTGTTTTGAGCTCTCTTTCTTGGAGATTGGTGAGTTCAGTTTCATTCAGCCCTTTTTCTGGAATTTGTGAAATTTTGGCCTGAACTGTGTTCTTTTGACGTTTCATATTTCTGTGTGGTGTCCACTAGTGTGCAAATACTCCAGTCTCTGTAGCTGCTCAGCCCGTAGAGTGAGGTTGGTGGTCATAGGTGAGCAGAGCTGGTGCCTGGGGGTCAAAAGATCTCTTTAGTGATTCCTGTCTGGGGTGCCTGACTCCAGTGTCAGAGCCAGTGGGCCAAGGACACACGTGTAAGCCTCTGTGGTTTGCATCTCTAACTGTTGTAAGGGCAGCTTCCCTCTGGCTGGCCTGATGGCAGTGCAGTGAATGCTGGTTTGTGAACAGGTGCCTTTTGGCCAGTAGGAATGCTCGGTATTCTGTGTGCACAGTGGGGTCCTTGGAGGTGAGTGGCAGCCAGGAGGATGGATCACCTGAAGCTCCTCCAAGTTCCCAACCAGCTGAGTAGAGCATGCCCAGAGAGCCTTGTCCAGCTCTCCCTTGTCCCACATAGCAAGCTTCATGCAAACCCCACCACTTTAACAGCCCTCTCACTGCTAGGAAGCCTCTCATACCACCCGCCCTTCCTCTGACACAGAGCGGCTGGGTGTGGATCCCATCCTCCACAAATGGCCAGAATGTCAGTCTCCCAGGTCCTCCAGCTGTCCAAGCTCCCCAACCCCCAGAGCACCACACACTATAGGCTTCAGCTCACAAAGCAGATCTCCTGGAATAGGTGTTCAGCAGTCCCAGGCTTCCAACCACTCCCTGTTCTGTTTGTCTTACTCTCGCCGGTGAGCTGGGGTGGGGTAAGGGCTCTTGTCCTGCCAGATTAACGCTTTCCTACGTTACCCTGTTTCACGAGGTCTGCTCTGTTTGTGAGGTCTGTATGCAGTCTGGTGCGGCCTTCTTTCTTCTTGCTGTTTTAGGGTTAGTTGTATTAATTAACTATATTTTCATACTATTTGTGGTTTTGGGAGGAGTTCTCTGTGTCACCTCTCATGCCGCCAACTTGAATCCCCCCTTTGGTTGTTTTCTTATTGTTGAGTTTTGGGATTTCTTTATATATTCTGGATATGTCTTTTATCACATGTATGAGTTACAAGCCCACTATGTGTTGCCTTCTTGTTTCCCTAATGTGGCTTTTCAGGAAGAGAGGAATTTAATACTATAAATTCCAATTTATCAATTTTGTTATAGTCATAATTTTTGTGTTGTAAGAAAATTTGGCCTATTCCACCATTGGAGGATTTTCTTGCATTTTAGTCTAAGTATGATAGTTTTAACGTTTATATTTGTAATGATCCATTTTAAGTTTATTTTTGCATGTAGTATATGAAGTAGCCCCCCTACCCCCCAGGATATAAGGATAGCCTGGTGTTCCAGCACTATTTTTTGGTAATTACTATTCTTTCTTCATTGCCTTACCTTGGCATCTTTGAGATTGTTGTGTTTCAGTGATATATATGTCTTTTCTTATGCTAGTGCTGTAGTGTCTTGATTATTGTAACTTCATAGTAAGTCTTGAAAACTGGAAGTCTAAAACTGTCAACTATATTCTTTTTCAAAACTGTTCAGGCCTTTCTAAGACCTTTGCCTTTCCAGGTGTATTTTAGAAGTGGCTTATTTCTAAAAAAAAAAAGTCTCCTTCAATTTTTATTGGTATTGTAGTGAATACTGGGGAAAATTGACATTTTAGTAATAATGAATTTCGAAGTTTGTGAGCGTGATGTATCTATTTACTTAGGTCTTCTTTTACTTGTCCCAGAAATGTTTTTTTGTTTTCGTTCTGTATATCATGTACATTTTATTAAATGTGTTCCTAGGTATTTCATATTTTTGGGTAATATCTTACGTATTTTTTTAAAATGTAAATTTCCAATAATTTCTTTCTAGTATGTAGAAATATAGTTTTGTTTTTTGAGCTTACTAAATTTGCTTATTAGTTTTACTAGCTTCATTTTGTTGTTGTAGGATTTTCTACACATAGGTTCATGTAGACTGTAAGTTTTACTTTTTCACTTCCGACCTGTATGCCTCTTTTCTTTTTGCCTTACTGCAATGGGTAGCAGTACTGCGGTATAGAGTGGTGGTGGGAGAGATATTTTTCTCTTGTTCCTGATTTTAGGAAGACAGCATTCATACATATTTTATAGATGCCTTTTTTTATCAAGTTGAGAACTTTCTCTTACATTTCTAGTTTCCTGAGAGTTCTTATTAGAAGGATATTGAATTTTGTACAGTGAGTCTTCCTTTTTTGTTGTCTGGTAATTTCTACCTTTTAATTGGTGTGTTTACATGATTTACATTCAATGTCAGTATAGATACTGTGCATCGTAAATCGACTATCTTGCTATTGTTTTCTGTTTCTCTTAACTGTTCTTTAATTTTTCCTTCCTTTTTCCACTTTGATTTGGATTAACTGTATTTTATTCCATTTTATTTCTACTATTGGTTTATTATTTTTTTAACTTTAACTTAAAGTTACCAACTTTAAGTCTACCAACAAATTATTTGTACAGTGTAAGAACCTTCCAACATAATCCAGTCATTCCTCCTTCTGAATGAAGTGAGCCAGTTTGCAACTGACGTACTTGGGACCAGGATGTAGAGAGGAGGCTGTGGCCAGAGCAGGAGTGGGTCTGGCCTGGTTTAAACTCTCCTCCAGCCTGGCAAGGAAAAACCAGCTGGTTTGGGGTCTCTGCCTTTGCCTCGGAGTCCTGCTAGGACTACATCCCGCCCTCCCCAAAAGTTACTAATTTAAGAATAAAGTTTTAAATAAATAGTTAAAAAAATTATATATTTCTGTAACAGGTTTAATATTAATGACTTAGCTTTTGTCTAAGAAAGTCTTTATTTTGCTTTAATTTTTGAAAAATAGTTTAATTGCTTGAGAGTTCGAAGGTGAGATTTCTGAGTTTCTACAAATGTTTTTTTGTTCACTGCCTTGCATTATTTTTCTGTCAAGAAGTGTGATCTTTATTAATTCCTCTGTAATATGTCTTTTTTGTTTTACTGGCTTTTAAGATTTGCTTTTTATCTTTGATTTTCAGAAATTAAATATAGAATATGTTGGTTTGTTTGTGTGTGTGTGCTTAGCCTGCTTCAGATTACTTGAATTTGTTCTGTGGGTTTATGGTTTTGGTCAAACTTGAAAACTTTTTGACCATTATTTCTTCAAAAATATTTTCTGTCTTTTCCTCTTCTAGAATTCATATTATATATATTTTAGACCCTTACGTATAGCCAAAAGGTCATTGAGATTATAGATTTTTGCCTTATTTATAAAAAATGTTTTATTTTGTATTATATTCATTGCAATATCTTTTTGTTAATTAATCTTTATTAAATGTCTAATCAGCTGTTGATTCTGTCAGGTGAATTTCATTTCACATAATTTTTGTGTTTTTTGTCTCTATAACTTAAGATTCTTTTCATTATCATCTGTTTTTCTCCTTGACAATGTTTGTCTTTTTAAGAAAAGTATATATATGTATATGTATATATACATATATATACTTGACCATAGTTATAATAGCTCTTCTAATGTCTTCTAATTTTGTTATTTACATTTCTGCATCTGTTTTTATTTACTGGTGTTCTGGCTATTTCAAGCTTCTTGGTTTGTTTATTAATTTTGTATTGGATATTGGACATTATGATTTACCATGTAAGAAGTGTCTAAAGTTTGTTGCCTTTCTTTAAATAGCATTGGTTTTGTTTTGCTAGTCAATAGGTACTTTTAGTTAAGTGTTTTTATTTGAACCTTGTTGTAAAGGGTTTTCAATAGGTCTCCGAATACTTTTCAGATAGAAGCTTTACTGAGATGTAATTCACATAACATTCACCCATTTACTGTGTACAGTTCAGTGATTTTTAATGTATTTGCCAAGTTGTACCATTTTCACTCTTTAATGTTGTATTTGGTTCATCCTCCCCCCACACCCCTCCCAAATACCATCCATACTCATCAGCAGTTACTCTCCGTTTTTCCTTCTCCCCTGTCCATGGTAACCTCTAATCTACTTTTCTGTTTCTTTTGATTTGTCTTTTCGGACAAATCATGTACATGAAATCATACAGTATGTGATCTTTTGTGATCAGCTTTTTTTCACTTAGCATGATCTTTTCAGGGTCCATCATGTTGTAGCATGTATCAATAGTTTATTCCTTTTTATTACTAAATAATGTTTTGTTAAAAAATAAAATTTTATTAGAAATATGTTTTTCCATTCATCAATAGATGGACATTGGTATTTCTACTTTTGGCTTTTATGAATAATGCTGCTATGAGCCCTGTGTACAGGCTTTTGTGTGGACATGTGTTTCATTTCTCTTAGATCTGTACCTAGAGTAGAGTTGCTGGGTAATATGGTAACTCTATATGTAAACATTTGAGGAACTTCCAGATTGTTTTCCAAAGTGGCTGCATCATTTTCATTCCAACATGTGTTAATCTCCCTAATGTGTTATTGTCTGGCTTTTTGATTACAGGCATTTTCGTGGGTGTGAAGTAGTTATCTCATTGTGGGTTTAATTTGCATTTCCCTAATGATTAGTGATGTTGAGTCTCCTTTCATGTGCTTATGGGCTATTTACGTGTCTTTTTTTGGAGAAATATTTATTCAGATACTTTGCCCTTTTAAAAGTTGGGCTTTTTCTTATCTAGTTTTGTGAGTTTTTAAAAATAATTACGGTAAAATACACATAAAACTTACCACTTCAACCATTTTTAAGTGTACAGTGCAGTGTGTTAGTTATTTCATATGTTGTGCAGTCTCTCTGCAGAACTTTTCATTCTGCAAAACTCTCTGTCCCCACTGAACAACTTCCTGTTACTCTTCCCCTCAGTTTCAGCTCTAAGAGTTTTCAAATACATTCTAAATACAAGTCCATTATCAGATACATGATTTCCGAATATTAAATACAAGTCCATTATCAGATACATGATTTCCAAATATTTTTTCGTTTTCTGTCGTTTGTCTTTTTATTCTTGATGTATTCCTTTGAAGTACAAATTTCTTTAAAGTTAATAAAGTCCAGTTTCTATGTATATTCTCTTATGATTTGTTTTAATGTCATATCTAAGAAACTATTTCCTAATTCAAGTTTATAAAGATGTGTTCCTGTGTTTTCTTATAAAAGGTTTATAGTTTTAGCTCTTACATTGATGTCTTTAATCTGTTTTGAGTTAATTTTTTGATTTAGTGCAACTTCATTCTTTTGCATTTGAATTTCTAGTTGTCTTAACATCATTAGTTAAAAAATAGTATTTCTTGACACCCTCATAAAAATCAGTTCACTATATATATAAATTGTTTATTTCTTGACCTTCAGTTCTATTCCATTGAACTGTATGACTCTCCTTAGGCCAGTAGCACACAGCCTTGAGTGCTGTAGATTTGTAAACATTTTTTAAACCAGGAAGTGAGTTCTCCAGCTTCGTTCTTTTTTCAGGATTGTTTTGGCTATTTGTGGTATCTTGCATTTTCATATAATTTAAGATATGTTTGTCATTTTTGCAAAAAAAAGAGCTAGGATTTTGATAGGTACTGCATCAAATCTATAGATGAATTTGGAGAATTTTTGTCACCTTAAGAGTATTGTGTCTTCCAATCCAGGAGTTATGGGTATCTTTAAATTTATTTAGGTCTTGTATTTCTTTCTATAGATTTCAGTGAACAAGACTTACATATCTTTTGTTAAATTCATTCCTAAATACTTCCTTCTTTTATTAGAAATGGAATTATTTCTAATTATTATAAAAATTATAATAATATTTTAAGGCTGTTTATTACTTGTGTATGGTAATAAATTTGATTTTTATCCATTTATCTTCTATACTACAATCTCACTGTACTAGTTTACTAACTCAGGGTTTTTTTTTTTGGTGTCGATTTCTTAGGATTTTCCGCATGTAAGATTCTGTCACTTGTAAACTGTAACAGTTTTAGTTATTTCTTTACAACCTAGATGCCTTCTGTTTCTTTTTCTTGCCTAGTGGCCCTGGCTAGAACCTATAGTACAGCTTCTTGAGGATATTATGCTGTGTGAAATAAACCAGTCACAGAAGGGCAATTACTGCATGATTCCACTTATATGAGATAATCTAAAATAGAAAACTCACAGAAGCAAAGAATAGAATGGTGGTTGCCAAGGGCTCAGGGCAGAGAGAAAAGGGGAGTTGCCAACCATTGGACATAAAATTTCAGTTACGCAAGACAAATAAGTCCTAGAGACCTGCTGTACAACATTGTGTCTGCAGATAACAAGACTGTATTTCTTGTACACTTAATATATGTTAAGAGGGTAGGGTTCCTGTTAAGAATTTTATGTTTACCACAGTAAAATTAGAAAAGAAAAAAGAAAAAAGTTGAAAACAGACATCCCTGTCTTTTTTCTGATCTTAGTTGCGAAAGCATTCAGGTTTTTACCATCAGCGCTGTTGGTTTTTCGTAGATGTTCTTTGTTAATTTGATGGAATTCTGTTCCTGTTGTGTTGGGTGTTTTTATGACAAAGGTTGTTGGATTTTGTCAAATGCTCTTTGTGCTTCTGAAAAGATCACATGATTTTTGTCCTTTTTAAAATTAATATAGTGTATTACATTGATCAGATGTTGTTAAATTACCTTTGTGTTCATAGGATAATCCCACTTGTTCATAGTTTACAGTCTCATTAAGTATACTGAGGCCCAGAGAAGTTCCTTAGTGGTAAATGTATAGAAATAATTGCTGACAATAGTACTTTATATAACCTAGGCCAGAATCTTACTGTCATTTGTAATATATGAGTAGCTATTTTTTTCCCTCCTGCATGGTCAGATAGTGTTAAAAAAGCTGTACCAAAAATAATGATATAGTGTGAGAAATTGATGATCATAGAATTATTTCTTGCCTTAATTATTTATTACTGCTGTTGAAATCTATTGTGGAGTATAGTCCATGTGTTAGAGAATTCCTCCCAAAGCTTGTTTAAGATACACCATAGATAAGGAAAAGTAGCAGTCTCAGAATGAACTTTAAAACATTATAATTGATTAAATACTTAATTGATTAAGACAAAATATGAGCTTTGTGGTAAAGGTAAGTATATAGACAAATATAGAATCATGTAGTATCACAATGTTGGTGTATAAATCACTTTTAATTTTGGTATATAATTTAAATGACAAAAGTATTAAAATATCTAAATTTATGATGGATACACAGTATAAAAAGATGTAATTTTTTATATCAATAATGTGAAGTGGGGTAGTGGAGAGGTAAATGAATAGGTTTTGTATGTGATTGAACTTAAGTTTAAAATAGAGTATTATAACTTTAAAATGTTTTATGTAATCCTATGGTAACCACAAAGAAAATACCAGTAGAAGTTACACAAAATAAGAGGGGAAAGGGATCTAAGTATATAAATAACAAATAATCAGTGGAATACAAAAGAAGGCAACTAATTAGTTGACAAATTACGATTAACAAAATAGCAGTAGAAAGTCCTTCCCTCTCAGTAATAACTTTAAATGTAAATGATTTAAACCTCTCACTCAAAAGAAGTAGATTGGCTGAACTGATTAAAAAAAAAAACAAGATCCAATTTTGTCTATGAGAGATACATTCTAGATCCAAAGACATATATATGTTGAAAGTGAAAGGACAGAAAAAGATAGTCCATGAAAATGGTAACGAAAGGGAGCAGTATTTCGGCTCCATTTGTATTTCTGATCATACTTGTATCAGAAAAAAAAGACCTTAAGTAAAAAAGTGTCACAGAAAAGGAAATTGTATAAAGATACTAGTGTCAATTCACCAGGAAGATAAAATTGTTGAAAATACATACATCTAACATCAGAGCTCCCAAATATATGAAGCAAACATTGACAGAATTGAAGGGAGAAGTATGCAGCAACATAATATGTAGGACATACCAATATTGTAGAACAACCAGTCAGAATATCAGTAAGGAAACAGAGGTCTTGAACCACAATATAGGCCACTTGGACCTAACAGACATATAGAGGACACCCCACCCAACAATCAAATACACTTTCTACTCAAGCTCACATGGAACGTTTTTCAGGATAGACCACATGTTAGACCAGAAAACAAGTCTTAATAAATTTAAGAATATTGAAATTATACCAAATATCTTTTCTGAGAACAATGGGATGAAATTAATAATGGAAGGAATCTGGAAAATATACAAATAAGCTTATTAACACATTCTTAACCAACGGGTCAGAGGAGAAATCACAAATGAAATTAGAAAATATCTCAAGATAAATGAAAATGGGAACAAAATACCAAAATGTAAGGGATTCAGAGAAAGCAATACTAAGAGGAAAGTTTGTAATAGTAAGCACCATTCAAAAACCTAATTTTATACTTTTAAGAACTGGAAAAGCAAACTAAATCCAAAGTTAGTAGGGGAAACAGAGTGATACAGACTAGAGCAGAAATAAATTAGACTAGAAAAACAAAAGGAAAAAATACACAAAACCAAGAGCTTGTTTTTTAAAAGATCAAGAAAGCTGACAGATTCTTAGCTAGATTAAGAAAAAAAAAATAACGAAAATATTTAAATACTGAAATAACTAAAAACAAAAGAGGAAACATTACTATTAATGCCATGAATATAGAAAGAATTATATTACTGTGAACAATTTTAAACCAGGAAATTGAATATTCTAGAAACATATAACCTACCAAGATTGAAGAAATTTAAAGTATCTGAAAAGACTATAAGGTAACAAGGAAGTTGAATCAGTAATAAACCCTCTGAATAAGGAAAACCCCAGGACTAGATGGCTTCATTGGGGGACTTCTATCAAACATTAAAGAATTAACACCAGTCCTTCTCAGCTCTTCTGAATCATGAAGAGGGAGGGAACACTTCCAGACTCATTTTAGGAGGCCAGCATTTCCTTGATACCACAGACTAACACAAAACAGGAAAAGAAAACTACAGACTAATATCCCTGATAAATGTTGATGCAAAAATCCTCCACAAAATACTAGCAAACCAAATTCAAGAGCACAGTAATAGTAATAGGATCATACTTCATGACCAACTGGAATTTATTCCTGGGATGGAAGGATGGTTTAACATATGAAAATCAATTATTGTAATACACCACATTAACAGACTGAAGGACAAAAACTGTGTGATCTTGATGCAGAAAAAGTGTTTGACAAAATTCAATATGCTTTCATAATAAAAGCACTCAACAAATTACAAATGAAACAAAAGTACTTTAATATAATAAGGCTATATATGAAAAGCCCACAACTAACATTATATGGAATAGTGAATGACTGAAAGCTTTTCCTCCAAGATCCAAGAACAAGACAAGGATGCCCACTCTTACCACTTCTATATAGTACATAGTACTGGCTGTCCTAGCCAGAGCAGTTAATCAAGGAAAGGAAATAAAAGGAATCCCAGTTCAAAAGAATGAAGTAAAAATATCTCTCATGGCAGAAAATCCTATAGATTTCACAGAAATCTGTTGGAACTGATATACGAATTAAAAGTTGCAGGATACAAATCAACAACAAAAATCAGTTGCATTTCTGTTCACTGTAATAGTGAACAATCTGAAAAGGAAAATAATACAACAATCCTGTTTACAGTAGAATAAAAAAGAATACTTAGGAACAGACTTAACCAAGAAGGTGTAAGCCTTTTGCACTGGGTATTACAAAACATTGCTGAAATTAAAGAAGACACAAACAAATGGAAATATATCCCATGCTCGTAGATTGAAAGACATTATTGTTAAAAAATGCATACTGTGCAAAGTGATCTTTAGATTCAATACAAAATCCCAATGGAAGTTTTTGCAGTAGTAGAATAAAAAACATCCTAAAATTTATATGGAATCTCAAGGGTCCAAAAATTGCCAGTTTTGAAAAACAACAAATTTGGAGGTCTCAAAAATCTGAATTTCAAAACACATTGTAAAGCTATAGTAATCAAAACATTATGTTACTTGCATAAAGATAGGCATATAGACTAATGGAACAGAACAGAGTCCAGAAATACATATTTGCATATATGGTCAAGTGATCTATGAGAATGTGAAGACCATGCAATGGGACAAAAGTCTCTTCAATACATGATGCTGTGAAAAATGGATATCCACATGGAAAAGAATAAAATTGGATCCTTACCTTATACCATATACCAAAATAAACTCAAAATGGATTAAGGCCTAAACTGTAGAACTACATGAGAACACAGAAGAAAAGCTTCATTACATCAAGTTTGGCAATGATTTTTTGTAATAACACCAGAATCATAGGCAACAAAAGCAAAAATAGACAAATGGGATTTCAAATTTTAAATATTTTGTGCTTTAAGGAATTGAGTGAAAAGGCAACCTATTAGATGGGACAAAATATTTCAAACCATATATCTGATAAAATTAATATCCAGAATATATAATGAACTCTTACAACTCAACAACAGAAGTCCCCCAAGTAGCCCACTTAAAAAGTGGATGAAGGACTTGAACAGATATTTCTCCAAAGAAGATATTCAGATAGCCAAGAAACATATGAAAAGATGCTGAATATCACTAATCTTCAGAGAAATGCATAACAGAACCACAGCAGATACCCCCTCACACCTGTTAAGATGGCCATTATTAGAGAAACTGAGAAACCAGAAGCCCATAAAAGTTAACAAGTGTTGGCCAGGGCATGGAGAGTTTGGTGCCCTTGTGCACTGTAGAGTGTGAAGTAGTGCAGGCTCTATGGAGAACAGTATGTCAATTCTTAAAGAAATTAAAAATAGAATTACCATATGGTTGAGAAATCTTACTTCTGTGTATGTATCCAAAAGAATTGAAAGCAGGATTTGAAAGAGATATCTATACACTCAAATTCATTAAAGCTTTGCTCACAATAGTCAAAAGGTAGAAGCAACCTAATTGTCCACGGATGGCTGACTAGAAAAAGAAAATGTGGTACTCCATACAATGAAATACTATTCAGCTTAAAAAAAGAAGGAATTTCTGACTATGTTACAACATGGTGAGTCCTGAGGACATTATGCTAAGTAAAATAAGCAAGTAAAAAAAAAACAATCTATGATTCCACTTATATGAGTTACATAAAGTAGTCAAACTCATAGAATCAGAAAGTAGAATGGTGGTTGCTAAGAGATAAGGAGAGGTGGAAATAATGATGTTCAGTAGGTACCAAATTTCAGTTTTGCAAGATGTAAAACTAGAGATTTATTGTTCAACAATGTGTATATAGTTTTAACACTCTGTACTGTACACTTAAAATGCTTAACATAGTAAATTTCATGTGTTAAATTCAACTAAAAAATACAAAAAAAGACAAAATTAAAAAAAAATACTCTGTAGGATGCAAAGTTGTACATTTTTTAAAAATGTCCAGTTGCCTTAATTTCCATTATATCTTTAAAATGAATTCAGTCCACTTCAGAAGTAATTAAGCAGGGCTTTTCATAATTGGGAAAGTAATCAGTAGTATATCTCCTTAAATTTCTGTATCTGTGGTGACTTGTATCTAAGTTTTTGTTTTGTGGCATAATACTTAACTGTAGACCTTTTTATTCTTAGGGAACTTTTAAATTCAAAGCAGAAAGTGACCTGTTCCTTGCTGAGCATCACAAACTTTTATTGTACGATGGCAAGCTCTCCAGTGCCATTGCATTCACATATAATCCGCGTGCTACAGACGCTCAGCTCTGCCTCGAATCATCCCCTAAGGACAACCCTTCAATTTTTGTTCATTCACCACATGCACTCATGCTCCAGGTACTAGCTGTGATCTTTTAAGAATACTTTTAATGGTAAAATTTGATGTATTATTTAGGTGTATTTTGTAGCTTCTATTAAATATGTGCAATGTAACTTTTGTATTGTTCCTGTAATGCTTTATTTTTAATTGTTTTGGAAAAGAAATCATTGGAATCTTCATTGTGTTTCTTTTTTATAAGGATGTGACGGCAGTTTTAACACATTCCATCCAAAGTGCTATGCATTCAGTTGGAGGAGTACAAGTGCTGTTTCCACTTTTTGCACAGTTGGATTATAAACAATATTTATCTGATGAGGTTGATTCGTCCATATGGTGAGTGCCTTTATTTTTTGTTTAATTTGATATGAGTTATTTTCATCACTGTTGAACTGCACAATTTTTTTCACTCTTTAAATTTGTGGTAGGATTAAAAGAGAATATAATTTAAAGAAATCTGTGAACTATAAACACTTGAAAAGACATATAAATAATAATATTATTAATTCAAATTCTTTTTGAGGAAAATGGAAGCTAAAAAACATGAAGTTGCTTTTGAATAAAGTTAGGAATAATGGTAATAGATTTATCAAAATTCAATACATTCTATTTAAAAAATACTCTAAATTGTTATTTGATGGTGATTTTTTTATGGGACTTGAGTTTTTCATATTTAGTTATTGATTGTATGTAATTAATTGAAATCTAATATTTTTGATGTTATAGGGTAATTTAGTCTTTTTTAATTAGCTTGTACATTTAGCACATTTCTCTCCTGTAGTGTAGAGTCTAAAAAAGGCATAGATAAAAGAGGACAAGTTATAAAATGTTAGAGGGGATAACTGAATTCCTAATGGCTGTATATTCTAATGAAACTATTTATAGTAATTATTGTTTATTGTGTTTTCCATTCTGCCTTTTTAGAATTATTTCCCTGATTTCTGCTTTTCTATCTATTAGATACCTACTATCAATGTTCATATTTAATGATGTAATAATTTTCTCCAGATTGTTTTTAGGCAACAAAATGAATTTTTTTCCATAGGAATAAGGTACCAAATCTGGTTATTATTGAGTATATAAAAAAAATCAAAATACAATTATCCTTGACATATTACTACTGCATGAAATTTTTTGTGTGTCCTGGTCTAAAACTTTCAGAGCAGAGCTTAGTTATTTTTTCTTGGTTATCCCTTTAAAGACTTTTAATTTTTAATTTTTTTTTTTAACTTTTCAACATCCTTTTGCAATTGCTGATAGTTGAAAGCACTTTGGTGCAGGAGGAGGTTGGCTATCAGACATGATTTCTCTTTGTGGGAATCTTGGCCTTTGAAAAGGAAGTAACAGCTAACCATACTCCATTCCATTTTGGGTATCTCTAGATGTTGTGAGGATGAGAGCATGGCTATAGCCCCTAAAAGTCTTCTTAACTGACTGTTGAGTTATCATTTTCCTGTGGGGATAATGAACAAAACTTTTAAATTAATGTTTGAGGATTTTAGTCTGTCTCCAGCTTTACTTCCCCTCTATGAATGCCCTGGTCCATTAAAGCTAGGCCAGTCTGGAGCCCTAATGCATTTTGAGTGTTTCTATTCTAGTGTTTTGCTCCACATATCTATTCCTTCTGGCCTCTAACTCTCCAAAACAGTATACTTGCTGCTAAGTTAAATCCGTTCTTTAAGGCTGTAATATACTTATATTAGCCTTTTTATTACTTGTTTTTGGACATTGCTAATTTTTCTCTATTTCCTGTGTGTTTGTCATGCTGTTTTGCTATTTCTAAGTAATTCACTTATTAGTATGTTTGTGATAAAGTATATGAAATAAATGTTTGAATAAATCTGAATCTTACATTAAAATTCTAGTCCTGAAATAATATTGCAATCAGTTTTATCAGAACTTCAATTTCCTTAAAATAGAGAACTTTTTATTAAGATAAATGAAGGGCTGCATTTATCTAATCCTTTTTAAAAAAACTGGAATATCTTTTTCAAACCATTGCTTTTTTTTTTTTTCCAGTTCAACTTTGCTGGCTTTTATCATGGAGTTGTTGAAGAATTCAATTGCTATGCAGGAGCAGATGCTTGCCTGCAAGGGCTTCTTGGTAATAGGATATAGTCTTGAAAAGGTAAAGTATGAAATACTTTACATTTTTTATTTTTAATTTGCAGGCCATGGTCTTGGTTTTGTAAGTGGTTGAGAAATTCTTTCTGCAAGCGTGTTTCTTTGATTGCACAAAATTACCTAAATTAAAATAACCTTTTGTTGTTTGACTTTGCCACAATTGCTTTATTAGAGAGATGTGATATTGAGTCTCGTGGCATCTTTAACTTGGAGCATAGTTTGTGGGCCAACTTTTTTTCTTGTATTGACAGCATTTAATTTACTTCTCTTGTGTTGGTAGTGACCTTTGTTCTACTTTTCTTCAGTCTTCCAAATCCCATGTTAGCAGAGCAGTACTTGAACTTTGCCTTGCATTTTCAAAATATCTGAGTAATCTGCAGAATGGGATGCCCCTACTCAAGCAACTGTGTGATCACATTCTTCTTAATCCAGCTATATGGATTCATACACCAGCCAAGGTAATGTGTGTGTGTATTGATTTTGTGTGTGTATATATATATATATATTGATTTTGTTTTCTAATCTTCACTTGTTTTTATACTTAAGAGTAATAATTACAAGGATTTTCTTTTATCCATTTAAATGCTATCCTGTAAGATTTTAGGGGATAGCATTTTTTGGCTAAGCATACTATTTTTCTTTTTAGGTGAATTTGCAAATCAGTATATCTTTATTTGTAAAACAATGGTATTAAAAACCAGAGCTATAGTCTTTATTGTCTGTTAAATCAAAATTTTATTTGAGAGAGACTTTGGTTTATTAAATACAAATAAAGTTGGACAGTTCCAATGTAAATACAATATTTCCTATGAACTGTAGCTCTGTACTATTGCAAATTATATGTATGTTTTTTCATTCGTTAATTCACTGTGCTCTCTCTCCCTCTTCTTTATATATATTTTACCAACATGATGAATTCCTGATTTTAATTCTTACAGGAACTGTTGAAATGCCAGCCTCTCTTGAAGGTTTCCAAGATATACTGGTCTCGTGTAATTTAGATTCCACAGTAATTCAAATTATTAAATATAATTATGTTTGTACACAATAATTTAATACTATATGAACAAACCAGTTACTGCTAAGTGAATATAAGTGAATTTGTGATAAAGCATATAAACAAAACTTTTGATAAGTCCTAATGTATTAAATTGTCCTAAAAATATTAATATTGGTAGTGTTAAGCAGAACTTGAAACAGCAAAATTTTTATTAAATTACATAATTGTATCTGTCTTATCTGCAGTTTTTTTTTTAGGAGTTGTGTTATTTCAAACCCCTTAATTTCCTGTCTCGCCCTCTCCCTTTTGGCCCACTTGCAGTGTTTATCTTTGTTTAGTTTGGAATAACACATACTTAACTCTAGTTGTCAGAAAAAAATCCTGGCTTTTTTGCTTTTCTAGAGTCATAGTATCTTGTTTTCAGCTGGTCTTTTCAAATGTTAAAGAGAAAAGCAGCTGCTGACGTGATTGCCATTTGGAAATAATCAAAAGAGGCAGCTGGAGGTTGTAGCTTTTTATCTGTGTGTTCAAATTTGACCTCCTTCTCGTCTATGACCCCCAGTCTTATTTCTTTTCAAGGATTTTTTCAAGTTACTTTATAAACCTTTTACTTGACACTTCTTTGTCTTACTAAGCAGTATATTTGTATGGTTTGGGTCTCTGTTGATGTGGTCAGAAACCTCTTATTAGATACTTAATTGTAGAGGAATATTTAAAAATTTCATTATGTCATTTCCTTACACTCCTGGTATTGCTGTACTCCATTTCTTACCTTCTTCTTGTTAATAATTTTCTTTAATTTCCTCTTTAGAATTTGCGATTGATTTGGTAATATTAAACTTTGTTGCAGCTGTCTGCTTTGTTTGTCCATGAGGGATCATATCTACTTCTATTTTATTATGAAGAGAGTTATAACAAAAGGCAGATCCAAAGATGTTTGACCGAAGGCCATACAGTTTGGGGGAGGGAGTAGTTTCTTAAGAAAAGGAATATGACATAATGCATACAAAATTATGTTTAGGGTCTTGGAAGGAAGCTGTATAGATTAGTGGGCAAACAGTTTAACTTAATTAGCTTCAAGTTTACAAAAGTTGAGCATGTATATGTATGAATTAACCTTTGCTTTTGGAAAAGGGTGCTCACAGTGATTTATAATATGTAGTTATCTTTGATTTGCTCAGAGACAGTCTTTATAATGACATAACAGGAGAGATGAAACTTTCCTGTATACAGTATCCTTCATTTGTTGAGTGACTACTTTATGCCGGGCAATATGGACACAGTGGTGAACAAAGCAGATCTAATTCTTGCCCTCATAGAATTTAGGTCTAATGTAAGCACAGATATTAACACATATAATCTGTGTGGCTGGCTATAGGTCATATGAGTAGATAAGGAAAGGTTTTTTTCATAATTATGAATAATAGCCTCCATTCTTACTCCTCTCACTGTGTTGCTATTAAATTCTATTCATTTTTCTTTTACTACAGGCTCATTCTCAAAAGACTTGACTTTTTCCAGTATTCCATGTCTTTATCACTTTTGGGCCATAATTCCTAAATGTTCTTAACATATCACTCTATCAGATCATTACTTAGCCCCCAAACTCCTAATAGTTTCCCAGTGTTTTTGGAATAAAGTAGTCCCTTTTCTAGCATTAAGTCTTCATGCCAATTCTTCTTTCTAGTCTTCGTAGCTTAAAAACTCAATTATCCTCCATGGTTAGACAGTTACTGAAAGGATGTCCTAGAGCAGTCATTAGCAATCTTGGCTGTTAGTAAAATTAGTTGGGAGAAGTTAGAAAAGAACTAAAAAAACCCAAAAATGAATCCTACTGTCTCCACCCCAGACTCTGATTTAATTGGTCTGGGATCAGGCCTAGGCATCAGTGTTTTTTAGAAATGTTTTTCAAGTATTTTAATGTACAGCCAGGATTGAGGAACATTATTCTAGATCTAGGGAAACCTTTTGTATCATCTAAGATTTTCTCTGTTTGAAATTTCCTTTTGTGTTCTGCCTATCTTACTGCTCATCTGCAAAGCCTGCCTTAATACCTTTGTTACTAGTGAAGCTTTTAGACTATTTTAGCTTATCTTAAATAATTTCTCTGACTTCTGAATTCACAGTATTTAATAATTATGCCACTCATTTTGCAATTAATTACATATTGCTTCATGATTTATCTTTTCGGGTGTCTTTATTACCTTTGTTTTTTCACGTAAATTTGTATTTTTCATCTTTTGAACTGGATTTCAGCTATTGAAGGACAGTGTATATGCCACTGTATTTCCATAACACACAGTGCTTGTATATAGGTAGATATAAATGTTTCCTGAATGAGTGAAATAGCATGGCTAAGAATTTGAACCATGTTATAGAAAGAGTTAAATAATCTCAATGACAACTAAACTGGATTTATCCATTGGAACAGCAGTAGCTACATCAAAATAATGTTATCTTTCAGCAAGTCAGTGGGTTGTTCAATATACAGGGTTTTCTAAACTGTAATCATCTTATAAGCCTCAGTTTATGTGGTTTGGAATCTGCCACTCTTTGCCATGCATGGTTAACTGCTTGACTCCCTAATTCATTCAGCGTTGGTTATTTTTAGGGCATCTGGGCGATAGGGACCTAATTGTCACTCTCTACAGAAATCATCAGGTATCACTGAAGTTTCCTGTGTGGTTGAAAATGAAAATGCCCTCAGTGTTCAGGAAGGTAACATACATACTCAGTTTTCAATGCCTGGTCCTTGGTCAGTGGGACAGCTTATATGCCCTGCATAACGTTGTTCAGTTTATAAAGTATATTCACTAGCAACAAACTGAAAAGTTCTTGATTTCATCATGAGCAGAGCAGAGGCCGTTCTTATTACTCTGTGCTGTTTTAGGTAGTAGAGTACAGCTGTTGATGAATGGTAAAGCTGTGATTTCACTGAAATTTTGTGTTAAATGAAATGTTCAGTGGTGTAATAGTACTTCAGTTCTTTTTCTTACGTAGTAAGAGCTTATATTTTGAAATTAGTATGTTCTTATGTGTTTATTTAGACTATTTAGAAATACGGAGAATCCTTTCCTGGTTGGGGGAAGTAGCTGCTAAACATGGAAACATGTTTAGAGACTGTAATGCTATAATTATAATTACAGCCTTTGTAGTAATAAGCTATTATAACAATTCTCCTTTTCTAACAAATATTTCTTAAGGTAAACTTCACATCTTTTCATATGCTTTTCTTTCTCTTGACTTATTCCCTTTTTTTCTTTTGAGTAAACTTTTTTTTCTTTCTTTGGAGTTATTTTAGCTTGTGATTTTTTTCCAACACAAAGAAACTGCCTAGCTTTTTAAAACAACTATGCATAACATAAGTAATAAGTTTATTATATTACACATGCTTATGAATAATTGTTGATTGCTAAATATGAATGAGTTATTTCCATAGAATAGTGCTATAAAATTTTGATATATTTGGGGGTATTTACTTTTAATGCTACTGTAAGAGAAGAATTTACCTGGTCTAGTTTTGTAAAAAGTTTATGTGCTTATTTGTGTGTGTCAGTGGGTATGTGTTATCTTATGATATGGATGTTATCATCAAGCTCTGGACCAAGTATGTCCAAGCAGCTAGTGGATATTACTGGAAGCAGGAGTAAAATGCTGGTCTGCTTCTTTGATTTAAACATTTTATTTTGATTCTCTAGGTTCAGTTGACACTCTATACTTATCTATCCACGGAATTCATTGGTACAGTTAACATATATAATGCCATACGGAGAGTTGGAACAGTGCTTCTCATCATGCATACACTGAAGTACTACTACTGGGCAGTGAATCCTCAGGATCGAAGTGGTATCACCCCGAAAGGATTAGGTATATCAGCTCTGTCTACATACTATGTCATCCAGTGGCAAATCAGGATTTTTTTTTTTTTTTGCTTATATTTTCCTGGAACTTTTTCTAAAGCTCATAATAGCAAAATTTTATTTTAATCTTGATGATTTTAATAGTTTGTCCCAAATTTTGGTTTACAGGGCTTAATAACTTGCTAATTTTATTGAAGAATGCTACTTTCACTGTTATGAGTTGGTGGGGAGCAAATATGACTAGGGTGACTTTTAGTAATACACTGAAAAGGAGAAGAAATTCTATATTAGTATCTGTTATTAATGCTGTGGCCAATTATCACAGTGAGAATTGTTGAAAACCATGTTTTTTTGAAAATGGATATTTTTGGCAGAAATAGGGAGTGTCTGTTACTATTTTTCTGTATAATCAGTACTAAATTACTGGAAGGATAGTATTCTTTTTTCATGTCAGCGGTTCATGGAAGAGGTAAAAATAAAAATTTTGAAAAGTGGTGGGTTCTTTTCATTGTTAGTATTGTACAGCCTGCTTCAGACTGGCTTCTGTCATGAAAGGGAGTCAATAAGCTCATATAAACTGCAGTTTCAGCAGAACTTGGTAGAGAGGTTCAGAATATAGTCCTTGGACCCAGTTGTCTCCAATTCTTAGTTCTTCTGTTGGCTCTTTTCATATATTTTCTTCTTTGTCGCAGCTAATAGCCACTCCACCTTCACATCCTCACAGCTTTAAGTCCAGCAAAAGAGCATCTGCCTGTATTGAATATTTCAAGCAAAAGTCATTTTAAGTCTGGTTGTTGCTCATTGGTTCTGACTGCATCATATGCCCATCTGTGTGGCAGGTATTTTTCAGATTGCCCAGACATGGTGGCCACTCAAGCCTCTAAAACACATGATCTGAGTGAGGATGGGTTCAATTCCTTGATAAAAATTGATGGCTGCTGCTTGAAATCAGGAAATAGGTGCTGTAAAGTCACACCACATACATTTTGATTATACCCAAACGATTTTTCTGTTAAGTGATTTTCAAAGACAAGGTTTCATATTTGTACTGTACTTTTTTCATCCCTTTCAAAATAAATGATTCTGACAGAATGTGCTATCTATAATTTAGAAAGCTGTGAGGACACAAAATATATAGGATCTGTTTAAGTTGGTAAGGTTGTGGCAGATCTAGCATTAGATCATAATTTCCTGATGACTATTTTATGGTTCTGTAGGTGTATCATGTGTTGTCCTGGGTATTAGTATTTGTATTCTTGCCTTGATTTTGTAACTGATAGTGACCTTCGGTAAGTCTTATACTTCAGGTGAGATAGCTGGATAACTTGGTGTTCCTTTTGTAACTGTAACCCATTCCTTGTCTAGGAACTGTAGTGTGGAACAGATTTTAAACACTTTTCTTCCTATTTTAATTCGTCTGTTTGTGTTTATGGTGGTCCTATGCTTTGGTGGTCTAGGAGCTAGCTGTACATAGTGATTACTGAGGGGAAAATTGCATAAAATATATGGCAAACAGGTACCTAAGTTAGGGTCTTGCCACAATGGGTGTTTGGTTTCAAAAGCTTTGTACTAGGGAATTATATGTTTGAGACATGAAATTGACTTTAATGTGAGCCATATGTGACCAAAGACTTTTCAAGAAGACGATGAGATGCCAGAGGTAGTCAACACAATGTTCCCTTTCTTCATGAACTGAATTGTGTTGAGGTGTGCTTTTTGAGACTTTTTGTATTAGCTTATCCAAGAGTAATAGTAGAAAAGAAATTTTTTCATAATAAATTTATATATAA
The DNA here is from genome assembly GCA_032199065.1 of Smutsia gigantea. Lineage (NCBI taxonomy): Eukaryota > Metazoa > Chordata > Mammalia > Pholidota > Manidae > Smutsia > Smutsia gigantea. Next base: position 37,167 of record JAVSCE010002319.1, on the reverse strand, counting down.
AGTTTAGATTTTCCATTGCTTTTTAAAAAAAATAAGCTTCGTCTACCATATTAACATTCTTAACAGTCTTTTAAAAAACATAAATGCATATTATTATTGAATACAAATTTTACTTGTTGCTTTATTTTTTTTAATTTTGCTATTATTAATATACAATTACATGACCAATATTATGGTTATTAGACTGCCCCTATTATCAAGTTGCCACCACATACCCTATTACAGTCACTGTCCATCAGCATAGTAAGATGCTATAGAGTCACTACTTGTCTTCTATGTGTTGTACTGCCTTCCACATATGCCCCCCCGTACATTATGTGAGCTAATCATAGTACCCCTTTTTCCCCCTTATCCCTCCCTTCCCACCCATCTTCCCCAGTTCCTTTCCCTTTGTTAACTGTTAGTCCATTATTGTGTTCTGTAAGTCTGCTGCTGTTTTGTTCCTTCAGTTTTTTCTTTGTTCTTATACACCACAGATGAGTGAAATCATTTGATACTTGTCTTGCTCTGCCTGGCTTTTTTCACTGAGCGTAATACCCTCTAGAGCTCCATCCATGTTGTTGCAAATGGTAGGATTTGTTTTCTTCTTATGGCTGAATAATATTCCATTGTGCATATGTACCATTCACCTACTGATGGACACTTAGGTTGCTTCCATTTCTTGGCTATTGTAAATAGTGTTGTGATAAACATAGGAGTGCATATGTCTTTTTCAAACTGGGCTGCTGCATTCTTAGGGTAAGTTCCTTGGAATGGAATCCTGGGTCAAATGGTATTTCTATTTTGAGTTTTTTGAGGAATCTCCATACTGCTTTCCACAGTGGTTGAACTAGCTTACATTCCTGCCAGCAGTGTTGGAGGGTTCCCTTTTCTCCACATCCTTGCCAACATTTGTTGATGTTTGTCTTTTAGATGTTGGCCATCCTAACTGGTGTGAGGTGATATCTCATTATGGTTTAATTTGCATTTCTCTGATGATTAGCGATGTGGAGCATCTTTTCATGTGCCTGATGGCCATCTGAATTTCTTCTTTGGAGAAGTTCTGTTAGCTCCTCTGCCCATGTTTTAATTGACTGGTTTGCTTTTTGTTTGTTGAGGTGTGTGAGCTCTTTATATAATTTGGATGTCAACCCCTTATCAGATATGTAATTCATGAATATATTCTCCCACACTGGAAGATGTCTTTTTATTCTATTGATGGTGTCCTTAGCTGTACAGAAGCTTTTTAGTTTGATATAGTCCCACTTGTTCATTTTTACTTTTGTTTCCTTTGCCTGGGGAGATATGATCATGAAGAAGTTGCTCATATTTATGTCCAAGGGATTTTTGCCTATGTTTTTTTCTAAGAGTTTTATGGTTTCATGAACTTACATTCAGGTCTTTGATCAATTTTGAGTTTACTTTTGTGTATGGGTTTAGACAATAATCCAGAGTCATTCTCTTACATGTAGCTGTCCAATTTTGCCAAGATGAGCTGTTGAAGAGGCTATTTCCCCATTGTATATCCATGGCTCCTTTATCATATATTAATTGACCATATATGCTTGGGTTTATATATGGGCTCTCTCGTCTGTTCCATTGGTCTATAGGTCTGTTTTTGTGCCAGTACCAAATTGTCTTGATTATGTGACTTTGTAGTAGAGCTTGAAGTCAGGGAGCATAATTCCCCCTAGTTTATTCTTCCTTCTCAGGATTGCTTTAGTTATTCGGGGTCTTTTGTGGTTCCATATGAATTTTAGAGTTTTTTTCTCTACTTCATTGAAAAATACCTTCTCTACTTCATTGAAAAATGCTGTTGGTATTTTGATAGGGATTGCATTGAATCTGTAGATTGCTTTAGGCCAGGTGGCCATTTTGACAGTATTAATTCTTCCTATCCATGAGCACAGGATGTGTTTCCATTTATTGGTATCTTCTTTAATTTCTCTCATGAGTGTCTTAATAGTTTTCAGAGTATAGGTCTTTCACTTCCTTGGTTAGGTTTATTCTTAGGTATTTTATTCTTTTGGATGTTATTGTGAATGGAATTGTTTTCCTGATTTCTCTCTCTGCTGGTTCACTGTTAATGTATAGAAATGCAACAGATTTCTCTGTATTAATTTTGTATCCCGCAACTTTACTAAATTCAGATATTAGATCTAGTAGTTTTGGAGTGGATCTTTAGGGTTTTTTATGTACAACATCATGTCATCTGCAAACAGGCACAGTTTGACTTCTTCTTTACTAATCTGGATGCCTTTTATTTCTTTGTGTTTTCTGATTGGTGTGGCTAGAACCTTTTATTATTCTTTGTGTTGTCTGATATCTGTGGTTAGGACCTCTAGAACTATGTTGAATAAAAGTGGGGAGAGTGGGCATCCTTGTCTTGTTCCTGATCTTAAAGGCAAAGCTTTTAGCCTCTTGCTGTTAAGTATAATGTTGGCTGTGGGTTTGTCATATATGGCTTTTATTATGTTGAGGTACTTGCTCTCGATACCCATTTTGTTGAAAGTTTTTATCATGAATGCATGTTGAATTTTGTAGAATGCTTTTTCAGCCTCTATGGAGATGATCATGTGTTTTTTGTCCTGTGTTTTTTTTGATGTGGTGGATCATGTTGATGGATTTTTGAATGTTGTACCATCCTTGCATCCCTTGGATGAATCCCAGTTGATCATGATGGATGATCTTTTTGATGGATTTTTGAATTCAGTTTGCTAATATTTTGTCGAGTATTTCTGCATCTATTTTCATCAGGGATATTGGTCTGTAATTTTCTTTTTTTGTGGTGTCTTTGCCTGGTTTTGGTATTAGAGTGATGTTGGCCTCGTAGAATGAGTTTGGTAGTATTGCCTCATCTTCTACTTTTTGGAAAACTTTAATGAGGATGGGTATTAGGTCTTCACTAAATGTTTAGTAAAATTTAGCAATGAAACCCTCTGGTCCAGGAATTTTGTTCTTGGGTCGTTTTTTGATTACCAATTCAATTTCTTTGATGTTAATTGGTCTGTTCAGATTTTCTGTTTCTTCCTGGGTGTGCCTTGGAAGGTTGTGTTTTTCTAGAAAGTTGTCCATTTTTTCTGGGTTATCCAGTTTGTTACCATATAATTTTTCATAGTATTCTCTCATTATTCTTTGTATTTCTGTGGTGTCCATAGTGATTTTTCTGTTCTCATTTCTTACTCTGTTTACATGTGTACACTCTCTTTTTTTCTTGATAAGTCTGGCTCAGGATTTATCTGTTTTGTTTATTTTCGTGAAGAACCAGCTGTTGCTTTCATTGATTCTTTCTCATCTTTTATTCTTCTCAATTTTAGTTATTTCTTCTTTAATCTTTATTATGTCCCTTCTTCTACTGACTTTGGGCCTTATTTGTTCTTCGTTTTCATTAATTGTGAGTTTAGACTGTTCATTTGGGATTGTTCTTCATTCCTGAGGTTGGCCTGTATTGTAATATACTTTGCCCTTAGCATGCCATCGCTTCATCCCACAGATTTTGCGGTGTTGAATTATTGTTGTCATTTGTCTCCATATATTGCTTGATCTCTGTTTTTATTTAGTCATTGATCCATTGGTTATTTAGCAGCATGTATTAAGCCTCCATGTGTTGTGGGCTTTTTCATTTTCTTTGAATAATTTATTTCTAGTTTCATACCTTTGTGATCTGAGAAGCTAGTTGGTGCAATTTCAATCTTTTTGAATTTACTGAGGCTCTCTTTGTGGCCTAGTATATGATCTATTCTTGACGATGTTCCATGTGCACTTGAAAAGAATGTGTATCTTGTTGCTTTTGGGTGGAGTGTTCTGTAGCTGTCCATAAGGTCCATCTATTCTAATAGGTTTTTCAGTCTCTTGATTTATTTTCTGTCTGGTAGATCTGTCCTTTGGAGTGAGTGGTGTGTTGAAGTCTCCTAAAATGAATGCACTGCATTCTATTTCTCCTTTTAATTCTGTTAGTATTTGTTTCACATATGTGGGTGATCCTGTGTTGGGTGCATAGGTGTTCATAATAGTTATATCCTCTTGTTGGACTGACCCCTATATCATTATGTAATGTCCTTCTTTGTCTCTTGTGACTTTCTTTGTTTTGAATTCTATTTTTTCTGATACAAGTACTGCAACTCCTTTTTTCTCCCTATTAGTTGCATGAAATATCTTTTTCCATCTCTTTACGTTCAGTCTGTGTATGTCTTTGAGTTTGAAGTGAGTCTCTTGTAGACAGCAAATACATGGGTCTTGTTTTTTTATGCATTCAGTGACAACATCTTTTGATTGATGCATTCAGACCATGTACATTTAGGGTGATTATTGATAGGTATGTACTTATTGCCATTGGGGGCTTTCAATTTGTGGTTACCAAAGGTCTCGGGTTTGTATCTTACCTGCTTCGTGAGGTGCTGAGTTTTCGCAGGTATGGCTGTAGCCTGGTTGTTTTACTGTATCTTCTGGTCTCTCTTTTAGGAATAGTTGTATTTGTTTTATTTTCACAGGTATATATGATTTTTGGAGGAGATTTCTGCCGCCTTGCTCTTGCCGTCATCTTCCCAGAAGTATCTGTACCATGTTATTTTGACGTTTCATATTTCTGTGTGGTGCCCTCTGTTGCCCAGAAACTCCAGTTTCTGGAGCTACTCAACCCGTAGAGTGAGGTTCGGGGTCGTAGGGGAGCAGAGCTGGTGTTTGGGGGGAGGAAAGGTCTGTTCCCTGCTCCCTGTCTGTCCTGCGTGTCTCCCGTATGAGAGCCAGTCAGCTGAGCACACAGGTGTAAGCTTCTGTGCTTGGTGTTTCTAGCTGCTGTAAGTATGTCTTCCCTCCGGCTAGCCTGACGCCAGAGCAGTGACTGCCGGTTTGTGACCTGGTGTCGCCAGGCCCGGAGGAAGGCTTGGCAGGGTGTGTATCATAGTGAGGGGCCTTGGCGCTGAGTAGGCAGCCAGGGTGATGGAGAGCCTGAAGCTCCCCAATCTGCTGGGCAGAGCGCGTCCAGACAACCTTGTTCCCCTAACCCTTCTCCTGCGCAGCAACCTCCGAGCAAACACGGCCCCTTCATCTGGCCTGTTGCTGCTAGGAAGTCTCTCAGCCCGCCTGCCTTTGCCTTGTCTCAGTGTTCCGTGTGTGGATCTCGTCCTGCACAAATGGCCGGAATCTGTCTCTCAAGCACTCCACCTGTTACAACTCCCCATCCTCCAGAGCACCACACAATGTAGGTTTCTGCTCGCAAAGAAGATCTCAAGCGCTAGGTTTTCAGCAGTCCCAGGCTTCCACCCCCCTCCCCCACTCTGTTTCTCTTCCTCCATCCAGTGAGCTTGGGTGGGGGAAGGACCTGGATCCCTCTGGTTCAAGGTTTTGGTATGTTTCCCTGTTTCGTGAGGTCTGCTCTGTTTGTTAGGTTTGTATGCAGTCTGGTGCAGTCTTCTTTCCTGTTGCTGTTTTAGGCTTAGTTGTATTAACTATATTTTCACCCTCTCTGTGTTTTTGGGAGGAGTTCTCTGTCTCACCTCTCACGCCGCCATCTTGTTGCTTCATTTTTATGTTTTAGAATTCCTCTTATGTTATTCAAAAACAAGTTTCTTCATTATTGTTTTACATAATCCATTTTGTACATTTGGAGCATTGTATGTGCAATTGTTTGTGAGACTGAATACTTGTCATTCTAGAGGCATAAAATGTTTGTTGAGGAATAATTCACATACAATACTGTAGTAGTTTCACTGTACAATATCGTGATTTGATGTTTATATATTTTATGAAAATATTGCCGCAATAAGTCTAATTACCATCTGTCACCATTCAAAGTTGTTACATTATTGTTAATTATACTCCTTATATTTTACATTGGGACCCATGACTTATTTATTTTGTAAGTGGAAGAGTGTACCTTTTGTTGGTTTCCTTCACATATTTCGTCCATCCCCAACTGCCCCCCATCTGGCATTCATCAGTTTGTTATCTTTATCTGTTGCATCTATTTATGTTATGTTTTGCTTGTTTGTTTGTTTTGGTTTTAGATTCAACATATAAGTGAAATCATACAGTATTTATCTTTGAGTTACTTCATTTAGCATCATACTCTGTAGGTCCATCCTTGTGTGATACATGACAAGATTTCATTGTTTTTTATAGATGAATAATATGCCTTTGTGTGTGTGTGTGTGTGTGTTTGTTTGTGTCTCTTATTGCGCACATATCTTTATTCATCTATCATTGGACAGTAGGTTGTTCTCATATTTTTGCTATTGTAAATAATGCTGCAATGAACATAGTGGTGCATATGTCTTTTTCAATTCGTGTTTTCATTTTTGGGGTGAAGTTCCTAGAAGTGGAGTTGCTGGATCATATGCTATTTCTATTATTAATTTTTTGATGAGCTTCTGTAGTGTTTTCCATAGTGGCTGCACCCATTTATATTCCTTCAAAGAGTGTTGGAGGGTTCTGTTTAATCCACATCCTTTCCAAAACTTGTTATTTCTTGTCTTTTTAATTCTGGCCATTCTGGCAGATGTGAGATGGTATCTCGTGGTTTTGATTAGCATTTCCCTGATGGTTAGTCATACTGGACATCTCTTCATGTACCTGTTTGCCATCTATATTTCTTCTTTGGAAAAATATCTGTTCAGGTCTTCCACCATTTTTTTAATCAGAGTTTTTTTTTTTTTGTTGATATTTTGTGAGAACTGATCTTAAAGGGTCAGTTTTTTATATATTTTGAATGTTTACCCCTTAATAGAAATGTCATTTGTGATTATCTCCTCCCATTCAGAAGGTGGCCTTTTCTTTTTGTTGATGGTTTCAGTGCTATGCAAAAACTTTTTACTTTGATGTAGTCCCTATCCCTTATTTTTACTTCTGTTGTCCTTGCCTGAGGAAACAGATCCAAAAAAATTATTGCATAGGTCAGTGTCAAAGAGCTTATTGACTGTTTTCCTCATACGAGTTTTATAGTTTCAGGTCGTACATTTAAGTCTTTATTTTTGTGTATGGTTTCATTCTTTGTTTCCAGTTTCATTTGTGTTCCAGTTTCATTCTTTGCTTGTAGCTTTTCAGTTTTCCCAGTAATATTATTGAAGAGACTGTATTTTCCCCATAGTACATTGCCTCCATTTTTGTTGTAGATTAATTGACCATATAAGTATGAATTTATTTCTGGGCACTGTGTTTGGTTCATTTGAACTGTGTGTCTGCTTTGTGCCAGTACCTTCTGTGTCAGTTGCTGTATTGTAGTACAGTTTGAAATCCAGGGTTATGGTATCTCCAGCTTTGTTTTTCTTTCTCAAGATTTTTCTTTCTCAAGATTGCTTTGGCTATTTGGGGGTCTTTTGTGGTTCCATGCAAATTTTAGGATTCTTTGTTCTAGTTATGTGAAAAATAGCATTGCTATTTTGATAGATATTGCATTATATCTGTAGATTCCTTTGGATAGTATGAACATTTTGAAAAGATTAATTTTTCTAATACAGGAACACAGCGTATCTTTGCATTTATTTGTGTCATTTTTGATTTCCTTCATCAATGTTTTTAAAATTTTCATAGTATAGTTCTTTTTTCTCCTTAGTTAAATTTATTCCAGGTCTTTTACTCTTTTTGATGCAATTGTACATGGGATTATTTTCTTAATTTCTCTTTCTGATCATTTGTTATTAATATATAGAAATCCAACAAATAGTGGTATATTGCTTCAGCATGCTACAACTTTACTGAATTCATTTATTAGTTCTAATAGTTTTTTGGTGCGGTCATTTGGGTTTTCTATATATAGTGTTATGTCATCTGCAAATAGAGTTTTACTTCTTCCTTCCCAATTTGGATGTCTTTTATTTCTTTTTCTTGCCTAATTGCTGTGGCAAGGACTTACAGTTCTCTGCTGAATAAGAGTGGTGAGAGTGGGCATACTTGCATTATTGCTCATCTTAGAGGAAAAACTTTCAGCTTTTCACCATTAAGTATGATGTTAGCTATTACTTTGTCATATATGTTTTTTTATTATCAGGTACATTCCATTTATACCCAATTTGTTGAGAGTTAAATTTTGTCAATTGCTTTTTCTGTATTTATTGAGATCATCATATGCCTTTCATCACTGGTTTTGTTACTGTGATATATCATGTTGATTGTGGATGTTGAACTATTCTTGCATGCCGGAATAAATTCCACTTGATCTAGGTGTGTGATCCTTTTAATATATTTTTGAATTTGGTTTGCTAATATTTTGTTGAGGACTTACACATCTGTGTTCATCATGAATATTGGCCTATAACTTTCTTTTTTCCAGTATCATTGTGTGGTTTTGGTGTCAGGGTAATGGTTGACTCATAGAATGAGTTTGCAAGGATTCCTCTTACATTTCTTGGAATTCTATGAGAAGGATAGGTATTAAGTCATCCTAAATGTTAGAATTCACCGGTTAATCCATCTGTTTTGTTTGTTGGGCATTTTTTGTTGATTCAATTTCATTACTATTAATTGGTTTGTTCAGATTTCCTATTTCTTTGAGATTCAGCCATAGATCTCATAATTCCTTTTTCTGTAGGATTAGTTGTTTATTTGAGATTTAAAAAAATTTTTTTGACTAAGACCTGTATTGTTGTAGTTTTCCTTTTTAGATCTGCTTTTGCTGTATTACAAAGATTTTTGAATAGTATGTTTTCATTTTCATTTGTTTCAATGTAGTTTTTGATTACTCCTTGATTTCTTCATTTTCGTATTGGTCATTTAGTAGCATGTTGTTTAGTTTCCATGTGTTTGTGTCTTTTCTGTTTTTTTTTTTCTTATAATTTATTTCTAGCTTTATACCATTGTGGTTGGAAAAGATGATTGATATGATTCCATTCTCCATTATTGAGACTTGTTTTTTGGAGTAAGGTGATCTATCCTGGAGAATAGGTGTGTACTTGATAAGAATGTATATTCTGCTGTTTGGGATTTAGTGTTCTGTATATATCTCTGAAGTCCATCTGGTCTAATGTGTTGTTTAAAGTCAATTTTTCCTTATTTATTTTCTGTTTGGATGACCAGTCAATTGATATAAGTAGAGTGTTAAAGTCCCCTAATATTAGTGCATGAGTATCAATTTCTCCCTTGTGTCTGTTAAGATTTATGTTATATATATTTAGGTGCTCCTTTGTTAGGTGCTTAAACATTTATAATTGTTACATCCTTTTGTTGGATTGATCTCATTATTAGTATGTTATGCCCTTCTTTGTTTCATGTTACAGCCTTTGTTTAAGTCTAATTTGTCTTAAGTATTGCTACCCCAGCTTTGTTTTTCATTTGAATGGAGTATGTTTCCATCCTTCCCCTTTCAGTCTGTATGTGTCTTTAGGTCTGAAGTGAGTATTACACAGAGTATAGATGGGTCTTGTTTTTTAAAATCCATTCAACTACCCTATGTCTTGTTTTTATTAATAGGTATGCATATATTGCCAATTTCTTAATTAGTTTCTTGTTTCTATCCCTCTTCTCAGTTCCTTTTGTTTTCTCTGCTTTCTTCCCTTCTGGTTTGATGACTTTCTTTAGCCATTCGGATTTCTTTCTCTTTATTTTTTGTTTTTCTGTTGTAGATTATTTTTTTGTGATTACTGTGAGGTTCATATGTAACATCTTACATATATAGCAGTCCATTTTAAGTTGGTGAATGCTTAAGTTCAAATGCATTCTAAAAGCATTAGATTTTTACTCCTTCCTCATTTTGTTTTTGTTGTCATATTTTACATGTTTTTGTTTTGTGTATGCCTCAATTAATAGTAGATATTGTTGATTTTACTACTTTTGTCTTTTAGCTTTCATGCTAGCTTTGTAAGTGGTTGATCTACTACCTTTATTACACATTTTACTTTACTAGTGAGATTTTTTTCTTCTACGTATTTCCTTATCTCTAGTTATAGCCTTTTCTTATCTGCTTAAAGAAGTCTCTTCAGTATTTATTGTAAAGCTGGTTTGGCAGTGATGAACTTGTTTAGCTTTTGCCTGTGTTTGAAACTCTTATCTCCCCTTCAGTTCTGGATGTCTACCTTGAGGTATAAAATCTAAGAGACTGGTCTTTATGCTTCTTATAAATAAATTGAAAAACTATTGGGAAGAAGAATTTTATATTTAGCTTGAGGTCTTTGAAAGTAATACTAAGTGTCTGTGTGTGTGTGTATGTATGTATATATGTATATGTGTATTTGTATATGCATTTTAAAAAACATATGTTTATTTGTATATGCATTTTTTTAAAGATGGACCACGGCCTAATCAAAAAGAAATACCTTCTCTACGAGCATTATTGTTGATGTTCATTAAGCAATTAGTGATGAAGGTGAGTTCATATTTCTTATCCTATAGCATGCTGTGTATTGTAATTTACAATTTCAGATAAAATATAATCTTAGTTTACTTATTCTTTGTTTTGTTACTTGGTTACATATTAGAAAATACTTTGAAAGATATTTGTTTCTATGTGCTTTTTAGTTATTGAGCATGTATTGATATATATTATTTCAGAATTGAAGATTGATAACTATAATATATGTTATATGAATTTCTCTAGGAGTCAAGTGTATTCATTATTTCACCTCATCAAATATTTACTGAGTTTCTGTTAAGTACTAGGTATTGGTTTTGGCACTGGTGATATAGTAGTCAACTAAGCTTTTCAAGGAGGTACCCTTTTTAGGGGGCTCCTTGTACCTTAAATGCAGATTTGGAGAAATAATGTTCCTATATAAATTACCAGATGAATGTATTGATCTTTAGAAGTGATGTCATTTTGTTCCATTTCATTCTTTTATAGGTAAGTAAAATTATTATTTTTATGGACGGTCTTTTTGTTTTATGACAATATATAAATGTATTTTTTGCCTGTATTCTCTTCAGTATTTTTCTATATCATTTTCTTATTTTTGACAACTTAATGCTTTATTAGCTGTCTTATAATATTTATAATATGGTAAGTGAACCTAACTTTTAGTATATTTCTCAGACTCAGATACCTTATTTTCATTTATAATGAAATTTATCCTTTGAAATGTCTGTTTTCTATTTTTTCCTAGTGTGTTTTTTTTTCTTTTATTGATTTTTGTGAGATTGCATTTTTGCTTTATGTTTAATACATTGATAGAATAGATTGAAAATGTTCATACTGAATTCATATGATACGGTGTTTTTCCCAGTGTCAAATTTTAGTACCTTATATTTTAACTTGGTAGGTTTAGAAACTGTTCATTTGCTTTCCATTTTTAATAGGAACTATAAATATAAAATTTCTCTTCTGTATTTAGAGGAGTGATAGGTGTAGATCATGCTCTTATTTATTATTAATTATTATTTTTGCTTCAGGATTTTGTAGCTTTGCAAGATAGGCTACTGTGTTATATAATCTACTGATAACAGGATACTGATGTCAATTTCTTGACTTTTATATAGAGTCTTTAATAACAAATATCTTTTGCTGTTTTCCTCAGTTTTTAGTTTAAATTTAGTTTCTATATTGTTATCTTTTTATAGTTATTGCAACTGCCAAGTTGACAAATCTTATGCATATGTTTTCCTGTTTTAAAAAAAATTTTATATGCAAGTATAAGATACTTGTATTATGTTTTTAAAGGATTCTGGAGTAAAAGAAGATGAACTACAGGCCATTCTTAATTACCTACTCACTATGCATGAGGTAACAGTTAAATTTCATATTTTGGGATTTTATATTTTGAAGTTGCCTTATGGGCTTTTTTAAAAGTAAAAACATTGAAGAAATTTTTCGCTAGTGATATAACTATAGTGGTAAGTAAATGTATCTGGGAAGTAAATTTTAGCAACTCTAAATATCCTTTATTATACGATGGCTCTGAGAATAATCATGAAAGTCTTTAAAAAGTATAAAAATTAGATCTTATTTAATTAATAATAGAATATACAAAGGAATGCTTTCATTGTATTTTCAGAAGCCAGTTGATTATGAAAATGGTATGATTGGATTTCTGAATTGATCATACATTCTTCCCAGCATACCGTGCATGCTCAAATACTGTTAAGTTCAACAGCTTACTAATAATGGAATTTAAATTCTTTCCTTGAAATGGAGGTTGAAAAATAAATAAGTTGAGATTGTTTTTTCCCTTTTTTAGCACTGGGAAAATGTAGTATGTCAGATACAGTCTAACTAATCTGAATAAATATGTTTTAGAGAAGTAAAATATGGAAATTGATGGGATTTCATACAAATAAAGCACATTTTAAATAATAATTTACATTTTTTGATATAGTGATGTGTTGTGAGTTAATAAATATATTATTATGAAATAGTATCTTCTTTAATCATTAACCAGTCAGAGATACTGTTTGGACCTGTCTTTGTTAATTGTAGGAGAGAATGGATTAAGTTTCTTAACTGGATCATATTTGTCTCAAATATTAATAGTTATAATTTCTTCTTCCTCTTGATTAGGGCATTCTATTTTTAGATTTTCCTTATGCAGTGTAATAGTTGAAGATTTTTTCAATTCAATATCCTAATAATGTGTTGTTACATGTGATTTTTTTTTTTTAACCCTAAGGGACTGAAGTACTTCATAAGAGAAACATTAAGCCACAGTGGTCTGTGTTTTCTAAATCTATTCATTCAGTAATAATCTTTCAGATTCTTCATATAACACTCTTTGAAAGGCTCAGTGCCCTAACTCCAGACCATCTGCTTAGATTATGGAGAATTAGTTGTTCAGGTTATTTCCCTTACCAAAAGTTTAAAAGCAGGAATGACAACCTATAGAGTGAGGGCAACCAAGATAGCTAGCTCCTGATAGGTGCTTCCCTTTTCTTCTTTTGGTCAGTATTACCCAAGTTGGCCCTAGTGATACACATACATACTTTAATATTTACCAAAGGCTATCTTGGGTTATTCTTTTTTTAAAAAATTGCAGAATACATAAGTGCTACTGTGCTGTTTTGTGAGTGCTGTCAAGTTATACACACACAATAGTATGTTAACTCAGTAAACATTTATTGATCATCTATGTCTACAATACTGTCAACACAATATAGAACTAGTCAGTTTTTATTTTCCAAAAAGACTTCTTTTGGAACTAGTTTCTTGAGAGGCTCAGTGTGAAAAAATGGTTAAGTGAAATAAATTTAGGAAATGATAATAGTGTATTGCCCCAACACTACCACCAGATTCACAACCTATATTAGCATATTAAAGACTCTGATATGTCTTACTGTAATAAAAAAGAATAACCTAGTCTCCCTTCCCCTACTTTCTTAATGTATAAAAACTTCCTTGAAAAAAGAACAGACCTGTTAAGTCACATCTACTGTATCAATAATGCATGTTTTAGGAAATCTTGATACAGTGTAATATAAAGGGAATTATACTTCTTTGAGAAATTATTTAACTTGGATATGTGTATTTTGAGGTATTATATAGATGACTATATAAATGTAATGAACCATTTTGTTAAACATTGAAAATATCTTATTTTTTTAACTTGAAATTTCCATTGTTTAAGATATGTTCAGTGTTCAAATAAACTTTTTTCCTTATTAAAAAAATTCTAATATTATTTTAGGATGATAATCTAATGGATGTCCTACAGCTGCTTGTTGCATTAATGTCAGAACATCCTAACTCTATGATTCCTGCTTTTGACCAAAGGAATGGGTTACGGTAAGAGTTTAATATATCAAGAATTTTAATATACTTAATATGAGAATTGTTTATAAATGATAGAAGCTTCTCAAATATGAAAAGTATCACTGGATCTTATAACATGAGTTAAGATATAAGACCCCTTTATTTTATGTGTTATGTTTTTGAAGAAATCTTTAATTATATAGAGCTTTGTTACTATTTGTGAAGACAGATCAGGCAGATAATTTCAGTATTTTGTATGGTTACTGCTATTATACAGCTGTTCTAAGGTTTACTTTTTTAGCTGGGTTATCTTTAGGCCCTAGAACTATGTAGTGTTCCATTGTGATTCACAGAAGATCTCTATCCTCCCTTTAAAGTAGCACTTCTACCACCAAACCCAAATCATCATTCCATCAGTCTACTTGGGCTGCCATACATAGCATAGATCAGGTAGCTTAAACAACAGAAATGAATAGTCTCACAGTTCTGGTAACTGGAAGTCCAAGGTCAAGGTACCAACAGGGTGGGTGTCTGGTGAGGTCTCACTCCTTGTTTTGTACACAGCCACCTTCCTGTTTTGTGTTTACAGGACCTCTGTGTGTGCATGGGCAGATAAAAGAGAAAGAGAGGGGTAGAGAGTGGTAGAGTGGGACAGAAGGGCGAGAAGGACAAAGGGAGGAAATTTTCTATTCTACTTTTATAAGGAAACTAATGCTATTGAATCAGGAACCCACTCTTATGACCTCGTATTATCTGAGTTACTTCCTTTTCCTTATAGGTCCTATGTCCAAAGATGTAGCAACACTGGGGGTTATGACTTTAACATATAAATTGACGGGTATGCATTCAGTCCATGGCAATCATCATCAACAAAACAGGATGCTTTGGTTTTAAATTATTCATTTAATAAAAAGGTTTCTGGGCCCCGAAAGTTTAATAACTATGTGGCGGGATTATCAGCTACAGTATATCAGTAACTAAGGATCCAGTATATTGTTACAGTAAATTTGCCACTTCGATCGTCTATTGCAGATCCTTTTTGGCATCTTTCAATACTCATTCTTTATAAGTTAGAAGATGGCTTTATGCTTGTTTTCAGAATTCTTCAGAGAAACAAGTAATAATGTTTGTGTGCATGTGTGAGAGAGAAAGGGAGGGAGGGAGGGAAGCAGGCTCTAAGACAGAGAAGAGGAGAGAGGTTTATTTTAAGGAATTGTCTTGTGTTATTGTAAAGGTTGACAGGTCCAACATTTACAGGGTAGGCTGGCAGGTGGAGACCTATGTAGGAGTTAATGTTGCAGTTTGAGTCAAAGGCAGTCTGGTGGCAGAATTCCCTTTTCCTCTAGGAAGATCAATCTTTTTTCTATGAAGGCCTTCAGCTGATTGGATGAGGCCCACCCACATTGTGGAGGGTAATATGCTTTACTCATAGTCTGCTGATTTAAATGTCAGTGTAAATGCTGGCCTTATAGAAGGATTTGGTAAGTAAAACTTCAGGAAGTTTTTCTGAAGCATTTGTATAGAACTGTTATTATTTATTCTTTAAATGTTTGCTTAGATTTACCAATGGAATTATCTAGGGGTGGAATTCTTCATAGGGATGTTTTTAGCTAAAATTTTAATTTTCTTAATATATAGAGGGCTTTTTAATTTATCTGTTTCTGATGAGCTTTGGTAAGTTTGAATCTACCAATGAATTGTCTGTTTCATTGGAAGAGTCATCAAACTTACTAGTATAAAATTTTCATTTTGATTTAACTATCTGCAGAGCTAGTAATGATGTCACCTTTTCTCATTTCTGATCCTGATGCTTTTTCTTTCTTTTTTTCAGATTAGTCTTGCTAGAGATTGATCAAGTTTATTGATTATGACTGTTGTGACACCTTTCTTCTTTTTGAACATAGGCTTTTAGTGGTATAAATTTCTTACTAAGGATAAAATGTTTATACTTAGAGGTAGTGTAATCTAATTTTCATACTGTTCAAAATACATTATTTTCCTCCTTGATTTTTCTTTTATTTATGCGGCATTTAGAAGTGTATTCCAGGGATCTTTATATATTTGAATTTTAATTCCATTGTTGTCTGCTAGCATGTTTGTATGACTTGAATCTTATTAAGTATATTGAGACTTGCCTTATGGTCCAGGATATGGTATATCTGGATGAGTGTTCCATGCGCACTTGAGAATTACGTGTATTCTCATGTTTTTGGATGGAATTGTTCTATAAATGTCAATAAGGCTAAACTCGTTGATAGTGTTCTTCAGATTTTCTGTGTCATTACTGATAACTTTGTTTCCCTGTTCTGTCATTTATTGAGATATAATTATTGAAATTTCTGACTGTAGCTATGTTTTCTTTTCTACTTATCTTTCTATGTGCTTTTTTCATTTTTTGCTTCTTGTGTTTTAACCCTCATGTTAATTACATATATATTTAGGATTGTTAGTCTTTTGGTAAACTGATGGTTGTATGCTTGCATCTTTTATTTTTTAATCTCTGAACATAGTTCTGAAATCTACTTAGTTTAATATTCATGTAGCTAATCCACTTTTCTTTTGCCTTGGGTTTGCATAATATGTCTTTTTTTCCATCCTTTTACTTTTAATTTATATCTTTAAATTTAGTTGACCTGGTATGATGGCCAATTTTGTGTCAGCGTGGCTGGGTCTCAGTGCCTGTATATTTGATCAAACATTATTCTGGCTATTTTTGTGAATGTATTGTTTTGAATGAGATTAACATAACATTTAACATCCATCAGTTGAAGGCCTTAGTAGAATATATACTACCATCTCCAAGCAAAGAGGAATTCTTCCAGTAGAGTCCCTTTGGATTTGAACTACAACTTTTCCTCAGTCTCCTCCAGGGTACTCATCTAGCGCTGCTGATTTTGGATTTATCAAGCCCCCATGATTGTGTGAGCCAATTCCTTAAAATAAATTTGCAATACATCCTGTTGGTTCTTCTGCAGAAAACTATAGCTAATACATACAATATAGTTGTTTTTTTTAATGTACTATGAGAAAATCTTCTCGTTAGGTTTAGTCTATTTCCTTTTAATACTATTTATTGTTTATATGGCTTTATTTTCCTCTAAAATTATTTATTTGTCCCAGTGTAAGTTTTTCCTCTGTTTTTCCTTTCATGTGTTCTTTGTATTGCAATTTGTTTAGTATTCTTTTTAAAATTAATTTGTTGGGTTTAGATTTCTTTGTGTAGTTTTTTTAGTTGCTGCTGTAGAGATTTTACAGTCTACTTAGAATTAGTATTTTACCTCTTCAAATACAGTATAGAACCATTGCAACTATATTGATCCCATTAATTTCTACTATTTTTCCTTATTACATATTACATCTATTATAAGCTTTTCTAGACAGTGTTATGATTTTCAGTTTCATTTGTTATATGTAGTTCAGAGAATTTAAGAGAAGAAAAAAATTTACACATTTTTCCATATACTTACAATTTAGTTTAATCTTCCATCATTTCCGAAAGCTGTGTTAGCATTTCTTCTTGAAGGTTTTTGCTGGTAACATGTTACCTTAGTTTTTCTTCAGAAAATAATCTTAATTGGCCTTCATCACCCAAGGATAATTTTGATGCATGTAGAATTCTGTGTTTCTAGCTTTTGTTTGTTTTAGGAATTTAAAATGTTTTTTCATGGTTTCTAATGAGAAATCTCATAATTCAAATCTTTCTTTGGTAAATATAATGTATTAGGTTTTTTACGTGTTTTCAAGGCATATTCTCTAGCTCTTCTTGAAATTTCATTACAGTTTTCTTTGTGATTATTACTAAATTTAGGAAGTTTGAGGTCCTCATTTTAATATATTTTGCTTCAGTTATATCTTTCTCCTTTTATTTGGGGTCTCTAGTAGCATGTATATTAGAGCTTTGATGTATATCTACCCAATCCTATTTTTAGTTAATTTCAATCTTTTTTCTTTGTTCTTCAATTTTTTAATTTTTAGTTTTTTTAATTTTTATTTTATTATTTTTATTTTGGTATCATTAATATATAATTACATGCCAACATTGTGGTTACTAGATTGATAACAGAATCCTCCTGTATGATAAATTTGATTTTCGAATTTATGAACGTTTTCTTTGCTTTTTATATCTTGATAATGAGCTCTTATGAATGTTTTATCTATTGTACATTTAAGTTGTATAATTTTTTTCAATATGGTTAGTTTTTATACTTTATTTTTTTGATGAGAACTCTATTTTCTGATCCTATTAGACTAGTAGTTGTAAGCCTATTAAGATCATCTGTTTATTTTTGTGAGTTTTGGCAGACTTTCTTTTTAAAGAAATGGTCCGTTTAATCTAGGTACAGAATTTGTTGGAGTAGAATTGTTCTTAGTATTTCTTTATCCTTTTTATGCCAGTGAGATCTGTAGTGATGTCCCTTCTTTCATTTCTGTTATTAGTAAATTGTGTCCTCCCTCTTTTTTCTTAGCTTGGCTAGAAGCATATCAATTTTTATGATTTTTTTCAAAAACCAGGCTTTGGTTTTGTTGTTTTTCTCTGTTGATTTCTCATTTTCAATTCCATTGATGTCTACTCTATGACTTTTTCTTTTCTTCTGCTTACTTTGGGTTGAATTTTCTTGTTTTCTAAGGTGGAAGCTTACGTTATTGATTTGATTGTTTTCTTTTCTAATATATGCATTAAGTGTTATAAATTTCCCTGTAAGCACTGCTTTTGCTGTGTGTCATAATTTTTATAAGTTGTGTTTTATTTTCATTTTCATGTAGTTGAAGATGCTTTTTTCTTGATATTTCCCCTTTGACCTACATATTATTTTGAAGTGTGTTGTTTAATGTCCAAGTATTTTGGAGTTTTGCAGTTATCTTTCTGTTACTGATTTCCAATTAAATTCCATTGTGGTCTGACAGCAAACAGGTGCTTTCTAATCCTTACATTTGTTCAGGTGTGTTTTATGGCCCAGATTTCATCTACTTGGTAAATATTCAAAGTGAGGTTGAGAAAAATCTGTATTTTCCAATTGTTGGATGAAGTGGTCTATAGATGTCAATTAAATCCAGTCAACTGATGGTATTGTGGAGTTCAGCTATGCTAGTAAAGTTTAATACCTGCTGGATCTGTCCATTCCTGAGAGATGGATGTTGAAGTCTTGAACTGTAATAATGGATTAATCTGTTTCTCTTTGCAGTTCTGTCATTTTTTGCTTTACACAGTTTTATTCTCTACTGTTAGACACATACATTGAAGACTGTTATGTCTTTTTGGAAAGTTGACGCCTTTATTGTTATGTAATGCCTTCTTTATTCCTGATACCGTTCTTTACTTTGAAGTCTAATCTGTATGAAATTAATGTAGCTATTCTTCTTTTCTTTTGATTAGCATTAGCATGGTATATTTTTCTCCACTCATTTACTTTTAATATACATGTGTCTTTAAATGTAAAGTGGGTTTCTTGAAGACAACATACAGTTGATAAGCAAGTTTCTGAATATAAGAAATATATTAATTTCACCCATATTTTACTTGAAATAAGATTTATGTGATTATAAAAATATACATATGTGCATATATATCTTAAATTGTTACTTTAGAAAAATGTACTCAGAGTAAGTTGTATTTACTTTTAATTCATTCAGCGTTATCTATAAACTTATGGCATCCACCAGTGAAGGAATCAGAGTACAAGCTCTTAAGGCAATGGGCTATTTTTTAAAATACCTCGCCCCAAAGTGAGTATGTATGAAGTCTAAAATGGACTGTTTTATATTATTTATTTTAGAAATCTTTGGAATAGTATTTGTGTTCTGTGGTTCCTCTAGTTTATCTTTCCTTAACATTTCTTCTGCCTGTTCCTCGGCATTGTTTTCTACTTGACTACTTACTGGGCATTACATTAGTATCCATAGTAGAGCTTAGCTCAGTGCTGATGGAGAGTAGCAACTAATTAATGAATATTTGCTCTGAAGATTTTGGTGGGGAATTTTGCTGTGCTATGGCATAGCCAGTCTTGTGTTTTTTTCTAACTGTAGCTTTGCTTACATTGTAGTTTTTAATTTCTCTACTTAAAGATTTTGTGCCATTATGAGTTTTAGGTCAAAGAAAATTAGGAGAGTTTTGAGTAGGAATTTGGTGGTAATATGACAAACATTTTTGTGCCTCCTTCATCCAACATGTGCACTAAATAGTTAATAATAAAACTGCATGTGATTATTTCTTTCTATGTAATCACAGAAGAAAAGCTGAAGTCATGCTTGGACATGGATTATTTTCATTGCTAGCTGAAAGACTCATGCTTCAGACAAATTTAATCACAATGACCACGTATAATGTCCTGTTTGAGGTAGGAATGTAGTTAGAACTTTACTAATTTCTTATTTTGGGAGTGCCTGTATAATTGAGTTGATGGTGCCTTGATGAAAGAAGATCATTTTAGGTTTGATGTACAATTATGGAATTACTTATATAAAGGAAATACGGCTTCATCTTAAAATCTATTAAACTGTGAATAATTAAGTGGTGTGGACATCTTTTTATTTGCTCCATTGTATTGACTTTGTGATGTCTCATATTTAAGTTGAAATAGTTATAATATTAAAATTACTTATTTTATATAATGCAAAAGATATTTAGCATGACAATATTGGACTGAATACTTAATATTGATTAATGTACTTAAAGTTCATTAATGGTGTTAATACAGTGATTATACTAATATAATCTATTGTTTTACTTCTGTAGATTCTTATAGAACAGATTTGTACTCAAGTGTTACATAAACAACATCCAGATCCTGATTCTTCAGTAAAGATACAAAATCCTCGTATGTATTTTACATACTTTGATTTTTTTTCCAGTTTAGTGAGATATAATTGACATACAACATTGTGTTAAGTTTAAGATGTACAACCTAATGATTTGATATACATATCTATTGTGAAATGATTACCACAGTAAGTTAGTTTATACATCCATCATTTCACATAGTTAAAATTTTTTGTGTGTATGTGTGGTGAGAACTTTTAAGATCAACTCTTTTAGGAACTTTCAAATATACAATACAGTATCATTTATTGCAGTCACCGTTTTGTATGTTACATCTCGGAACTTATTCAGTTTATAAGTAGAAGTTTGAATTCTTTGAACACCTTCATCTGATTCTCCATTACCTGCTTTTTTAATACTTTTAAGTATACCTTTTGCTAATACAAAAGAAACCCTAAAGTTGGTATTGTTGAAAAACACAGTTTGAAGATTGTTTCATTACTGGCAATGTTATAATACTCAATTTATTTGTGTTTGATGTTGAACATACTTCAAATTGACCTTTGATTATGTGGAAATGCTTATATAGAGGCTTTGAAGAATTATATGCATAAGATATTGATTTAACATATGCTCAGATTTTCAGTAAAGTTTTGATTGTACTATTTAGTGATGTCAGGCTTAATTACATAAACCATGAAGGTAGCTTTCATCTTTAATTATTGTCATTTTAAGAATATCAAGTTTGGAATTAAAAAATATTCACCATCTTTATTGTTTATGAACTTAGTCTTGTTTAACTGTCTTTTGATTTAGAATTCTTAAGTACTTGTACAAAGTGTACATTTTTCATCTTGCTTTTTAAGATTATTGACATTGAAACTGGTTTGTAGAGTTTTGAATTTAATTACCTTTTGTGTGGTGAGTTGTGTGTGTTTTGTGTACTCTGTTTCAGTATTAGTTTTAAAAACACATGTCCCTGAAGTTTAATTTTTCTCAGCCCTAAGGGAGACATGATTTCATTATATTAGTAAGTAAAAAAAGAGGAAAATCTTGAAAAATATATATGAAGTATATTTTATGTGGTTATGGGGAAGATGATTTATTCAAGTAAGAATCTTAGAATGTCTTACTTATATAGTATACTGGCTAAGGGCAGAAGGGCAGGCAGTGTAGAATGGTGTCTAAAAACACCAGTTGCCTGGCTTTCAGTTTTCTCTGCATGTCTTAATAGTTATGTGATTTTGTGTAAATTACTTAATTTCATTGTATTTTACATATATCTGAAATGGGAAAATAATAGTATTTAGCTATCATTGTATATGAGTTAAATGTGTTAATACTTGTATTTTCTTAAAACAGTGCCTCATGGTGCTCATTAGAGTATATCCTCAAAATAGGTGGTTATTATTATTATCAGTATCATTATTATGATTATCATCGTTGTAATAATCATTGTTCAGGTAGAGAAAATATGAATTTATTATTAGAATTCAGAAATTGCTCCCCAAATATCATTAATTGTATGACAAAGTATCTTCATATTTGTTGTTTCGAACTTACTGCTTCAGAATCACCAGAAACCTTGGCTGAAGGCTGGTTTATATTCCTTAATTTTTAATTGGGTAAAATTTGATATATTATTTGTTTTCTTAAACCTAAGTACTAAACATTTAGATTGTATTATATTTTGCATTTCAGACCATTACCGTAGCAGTTCCATTTGTATTTGTTTGGGTTGTTGAATAGGTTTTAGTTTCCCTTTTTTGTTTTTTGTTTTGGATTGTAATTTTACTTTTAAAATTATTGATGAGAATCTTGACAGCTTTTAAACTTAATAAAGGAAAGGGTATGAGTATACCATCAACTTTCTTGAATTAATTCATTTTCTGAGATTTTGTTGATAGTTTTTTTTTCTTTTAAGACCAACTACTAATTGGCAGAGATTAGGGAGAGTTGTCAGCAGTTTACTGTCATTTAATTCATTTATAATTTAACTTGATTTATTATAACCTTTTAAAATTCAACTCCACTTTTACACATTCTAATGATGAAATAAAAAATACCCCTTAATTTGTTGGTGCTTTCTAATGAATTTATTGTCCCTTTCTGCAGATGATTTTTTTGTAGTACAAAAAAGTATTTTCAGTGGACATTTATGCCAGGGAAACTAGAGAAATTCCAGTATATTGATTATCTTTCATCATGAATTTTTCGTAGTGTTTTGCTTTTTACTAATTTATGAATTGCCTTACAGAGATACTAAAAGTAATTGCGACTCTACTTCGAAGTTCTCCCCAGTGCCCAGAGAGCATGGAAGTTCGCAGAGCCTTTCTCTCTGACATGATTAAACTTTTTAATAACAGTAGAGAAAACAGAAGGTAAGCAGGATCAGAAAGCATTTATTTGCAGTCTTTGAGCCTAGATTTGAATAAGCCCATTTTTTCTAAGAAAAATTGCTTTAAAAATACCGTGAAACAAATTTTCCATATGCTTTTTCTCATTAAGGTTCTTTAGGTATGTACTGTACATTTGAGTTTTCAGTCTCACCTTCTTTGTCTTGGATACATACATAACGGTGGAGTTTTTGTGATACTGCTTTTGACTGAACTTGTACTTTTTAGAATTCTTTGAGATGATTTATTTTTTTAAGTAATTCAATATCCTGTTATAATTTTCAGGAGTTTGCTTCAGTGTTCTGTGTGGCAAGAGTGGATGCTTTCTCTCTGCTATTTTAATCCTAAGAATTCAGATGAGCAAAAGATAACAGAAATGGTATATGCCATATTCAGAATCCTTCTTTACCATGCAGTCAAGTATGAGTGGGGTGGCTGGCGGGTGTGGATAGACACCTTATCAATCACACATTCAAAGGTAATTTTTTATTTTATTATTTTATTGTATTATGTCTAATTTTGGATTTTACTCACTAAAATTTTTTATATACTTAAAATCAAGGAAAAAAAGGGAGATTGTTCTCTGAAAGTGCAGTGAAATAAACAACTAAAAAAGGGAATCACTACAAAGAAAACGTGTTTCCAGTTTATTCACAGTCAAAATAGTTTTTTCAAACGTCACTTTAATGTATGCTTAATTTAATAAAGTGAAATCTCATGCCACAGCATAAAGGAATTTATACTGTTGATTTTCAGGTTATGGTTCTCTGAATTTTGTAGTAGTTTGAAGCTTTTGAACACAAGGTGGCGCAGCGTATTCAAAGTTGAAAAGTTATTGTAATGTAAGGTGGTTGAATAAACAGAAAAGATTTAGCTAAAGTTTGCCCTTTGCTCGTGTTGCAGTCAGTTAAAAAAGTGGTTTGGAAGAATCTACTTATCTGTTTGTTTTTTTTTAAACTTAGCCAATGTAAGTTAGTGAGTTATGTATATCTTTTGTTTAAAAATAGTCTAGATATACCAAAAGGTGTAAGGAATGTTATACGTATCACTGATTATTAAATTGGCTTCCCCTTCCCAATTGTTTTGTCTACCTTTGTTAGCCCCTCACTCCTCTTTGACTAAACTCAACTGGGTGTTTTCATTATTTTTGTCTCCTCTATATTTTTAACGACATATGTATATAACTCTAAATAAAGAATTTTATTTTTCATGTGTATAGTTAACATAAATGGTATAATAGATCCCTTTTTTTCAGGTTGCTCTTTTTACTTGTCATTGTTTAAGATTCATTCATGTAGACCCATGTATTTGTGTTCATTTTCTCAGTTGTATTGTATTCCATGGTATGACTTTTTCCATTTCCCTCTTGATAAGCATTTTTAATACATTTTGTATATATTTGGAAGTTTCTTTATATGTATCCCCAGAAGTGGAATTGCTGATTTGTAAGATGTAGATGGTAAACACTTCAAGATAATGCAATTTCTTTTCCAAAGCTTACATTCTTACCAGTGATGTATAAATCCTTATTGCTTTGTATCACATCATCACTTGGTATGGCTGGAGTTTTAAAAATTTACAACTTTGATGAATTTTAAATGCTCTATCCCTGTAATAATTTGCATTTTCTTCTTGTTGTGGGAGCTCTTTATAGTGTTCTTGGTCTTAATCCGTTGCTTGCTATATTGCCTGTGAGCATATTCTGCCAATTTGTGGCTTATTTTTATTTTTGGAGTTTTATGTTCATGTTTTCTGAGGAAATTTCACATTTCAAATAACGTAGTAAAATTTATTAGTTTCTTTTCATGGTTTATGCTTTTTGTATCTTGTTTAAAACTTTCTATACTAAAGGAATATAATTATAGTTATTTACATCAATTACAAATTGATTAGAAGGAATAAACAAATGATAAATTTGATATATTTTTAAATATTCTTTTTTATTGATTATCACACTTACTATTTTGGAATATTTTGCCATTCTGTTGGAATATATTGTCATTTCCTAAACATATGTCTTTAGGTGTTTTAATAACTTTTAGTAATTTGAAAATCTCTAAGAGTTATTCATTCTGCCTCCTCCATCTTCAGTGGGAAAAGGTACATATCTATTGTAAGGATTTACAAAGCTATCTTAGATATCAAAAATATCATCCTACAAATTTATGTTTGAAAACAATCCAGTGCTAAATAAGAAAAATATGATTTTATAAGATGGCTTTGTTTTAGTCACTACATTTTTGTAGTGCTATGGCTGCTTTATTGCTAAAAGTATTGAATATTTCCAGCAAAGACTATATGGCCCCCCAAGGCTAAAGTATTTAGTATTTGACACTTTATAGAAACTGTTTGCCACTTACTGTGTAACTTATTTTAGTTTGTACTGATGGCTAGCTATGCTGGTTACTGTTCTAGTGTTCTGCTACGATATGGACTGACTTTCTTTGCTGGTACTGTTTTCTCCTGTACAAAGATCATGAGCACAGTAGGGTTGAGTTTGGGCCACATATACATTTGGATTGGATTTCAGATTCATCTAGTTTAGGGAAGTGCTAGTTTAAATTACATTTTTCAGATTTTCTAAATAATGTGCATTAATTGGGTGCTTTTTTATATACTTTACTTTTTTCAAGTTCTTAGGAAGGATGGTTACAGAAATGTAAATTTTAGAGCAATAATTCTTGAAGTACAGTCTGAAGACCTTGGGAGCTCAGGAGACATTTTGTGGAAGTATGTGAGGTCCTCCTTACTCAGCAACATACCTATTTGAGGGTTGATTTTTTGTTCATATGCTTTGCCCAAAGATGAATGTAGTAGATTTAATGCCAAAGCAGATACTGTATAGAAAGATGAATCAGGAACAGATCTTATCCTGAAAGAAGTTATTTTATAATATGGTAGATAATATATGTACAAGAAAAAGGGAAGGAATGAATAAGTGCTTTGGAAGAGTGATTCACAGGGAAAAGAGAGACAGCCTCACCTGAGGGCATCTAAGAGGTTTGTTAAACAAATGTCATTTGACTACAACCTTGAAGGGTCGATAAGATTTGGGCATGTAGAGCTTGGGGTGATGAGAATCATTGATGCAGGAGTTGGCATAAGCAAAGGTACAGATGAGGGAAAAGCATGGTATTTTTTTTTGGTTTACTTGAGGATGTGTAATACACAGAAAGAAGAGCAGTTATATAACAAATGTATACTGGCATTTAATCATGAATGATCCTGTAATGTCTCTCGTATTATATTATTTGTTAAAAGTGAATTCTCATACCTTATTTCGATTGTTCATTGTAAGCTTTCATCAGCAGAGACGAAAAGTTTTATATTTCTTCATATCTCCTGTGGCACTGTGTTCAGTGCTGACTACTTGGCAGTTGCACTTTAAAATTTGTGGCAAGAAGATGAAGGAGGAACTACACCATCATTGTTTGGGACTGTTTGGTTTAACTGTCCTGTAGCACCATGCCATCTTGTGTGTGCCTCAGTCTTCTCTTACCCATGATCCGAGCACTACCTATATAGCAGCAGTCTTTAAAATACCTATGCCAAAATCACACAAAGTATGATTTGGGAGTCACCTCATGAGAGTAACTTGGAATGTGCACTTCATTATAGTTTCCTAGGCCTCACCTCAAAATCTGAATCTGATTCTCATGGGATGTTCTCAAAAATCTGTGTTTTAAAATAAGCTTCTTCTTCTGCTCTATAAATTTTGAGTGCTTCTGCGTGTACAGAGAATTATTTTTACTAACTTTTATAAAATTCTTCCTTTCCCACCTACACATTAAGCTGCTAATATATTATACTCATTAGAAAGTCTTACGGAGATAGAGGAATTCTATATAAATAAGCACTAAAGCTTTGTTTAACTGTAGGTTGGGCGGAAGAAAAATTTGAAGTTGCAAGTTGGTTCTTGTCATTTTCACCTCTAATTTTCATGTTTAATAAATCTCTTAATTTTATTTCTTTGTGTGATTTTTTTTCATTGATTAAAAAGCTTTTTTTCTGTCATACGATTTTAATGCTTTATTTGAATGTTGCTATGTTAATTTTGGGGAGATTTTACCATCTTGACATCTGTTTTTAAAATGAAATGGAAAAAGTACATTCTAAGGTCCTTCAAACCAATATTTAATAAAGTTTAGCATGGCACTGAAGAGATTCAGTAAGTAAGTGAACAGTTTTGTAGCATGCTATTAAAAATTCTGCTGCAATTTTTGGAACCAATTTTTTTCTCTGAAAATTATCCATTTTAAAGCTTTATAAGTATTTCCATGTATATGAAACTGAAGTGATTCTTACTTTTAAGTTTTGCAGCCATTTTAAATTTCAGTATCACCAATTTATAACGTGGTTTTTGATAAAGAACTGGTGTGTGAAAAACTAATGTTGCAGAATTGGATAGCTTTTGCAGGGTTACATCAGGATACATTCAGGTGCTATAAAAAGCCAAAGAAACTCAATTGCAATTTTATTGTCTAGTTTGATAGATTTCCTGCCACCTTTGTAGCAGGGAAGCTGTTTGTCACTGTAGTCCTCTCTTCTTATAGCTGAACTAGATTTTATAAGCAGTGATAGGCTCTTCTAGTTTAACTGCCCTATGTTGGATACTTTGGTCTCAGACTTTCAAATGTGTACATGTTTAGAGTAACTTTTGCAATTGCATTATTTTCTTGTGTGTTCTCTAAGTCTTATTATTTATCTTTTTTCCCCTCTTTTATTGCTTCATACTGAACATTAGCTTGAGTAATTAAATGATACTGTTTTTACTTGGTATGCTAAAATGCTCATACTCTTGAATTAACATTTAAATTAAGGCATCTAATATATTCAGAATTATGAGGAGCTATCCCAAATCATTCTTTTTCTAAATAAATAAAACTAAAACCTTTAAATAACATTTTGTCTAGACCTGTATTGCCATTAGGTAGAATGGGTATTATCACATAAAATAATCAAAAAGTCAAGAGTTATTCACACATGAGTTAAAAGTAGAGTGTGGTTTAGATTTTTCCAAAATGATGTATTTGGGTAAATTATTTAATAATCTTGGATTAACTGAACTATCTTTAAGATTCTACTTGCTTTTAACAATCTGATGAAATGGCTTAAACACAAATGCCAGTCATTTTTTATAAGAAGAAAGAATAGGTTGAGTAAAAAGAATGTGGAGATCAGTTTTTTTAGAATTCTCTGGTTCCTTAAAAAGTGTTTTTAAAAATCACAAGATACAAAGTGGCATGTATAAATATACATGTATTTGTATGTGTGTATATGGTAGCTGGTAGCTATATAATAAAATTAAAAGCTACATCTCAAGAAATTTCATGAGTCATAAGATTTTCATATTTAACATATCAGCATTTTATACTTAATTGTTGAAATAGTCTTTGTCTTTAAATTTTTTAACCAAATAGTATTTATTATTTTTTTAGTTTTTGAAATAATATATGCTCATTGTGGGAAATTTGAAACCTGATAAAAATTCATACAAAATGCAAAAACCACCCTGTCCAATCACTTATATATGATTTTTTATTAACATTTTGGTGCAATACTTTCCAGTCTTCTGTTCTATACATAACATGTTTTTCAAAATATATATTTTATAATATTATTTCATTTAATGATATACTTCTTACATGAACTTTAATGACTGCATATTATTAGTTATATATATATTATCATATTATGGAGGAGTAAAGTTAAGATAAAAAACTCCAGCTTTGATGTAACATCTGAATGTTATCAGACCACTTGTAATTCTAGTAAAAAATGATTGAGCAAATGAATCAACCTTTCATGTTCTGGCATTCTCCAAAATTTTATTTGGAAAAATGGGTGGAGATGATTTAAAAAAACTATTAATTTTATATTACAATGTATTACATATCCACCACAGTTTAATTTTTCCTTATCTTTGTTCAGTGAGAAGCCTGCTCCTATATAGAGCTCTTTTATTTTGTAGGATAAATTTCTATAATTCCAGAGTATATATATTTTTTAAAGTTTTAGTTGGTATTGCTAAATTGCCACAAAAAT
The DNA here is from genome assembly GCA_032199065.1 of Smutsia gigantea. Taxonomy (NCBI): domain Eukaryota; kingdom Metazoa; phylum Chordata; class Mammalia; order Pholidota; family Manidae; genus Smutsia; species Smutsia gigantea. Next base: position 8,387 of record JAVSCE010002319.1, on the reverse strand, counting down.
TTATATCAATTTATACTCTAGTTTTGCATGAGAGCACCTGTCTAGGTTCTTAAGAAAATAAAATTGGTCAGGATAACATTAAAAAAAAAGAAAAGGTTAGTAAGTTATTAACCACATGATACTATTTTATGTCACTGTGCTTCCTATCTTCATGTACAGAAATGAGGATAATGCTGCCTATCTTTTAGGGTTACTCTGAAGATTAAGCATGTCAATGTATGCCAAATGATTAAAACAGTATACAATAAACATTCTGTGTAAATCAGCAATTGCTGAAAGTATTTAAAAATATATCTGGTATTGTCTGCCAAAATAAGCTTGATTCAGAGTTTAGGTGTATTTTTAAGTATGTTGTGGAACTAGGGAGTAATGTTTAATTTAGATAGAAATTTTCATACTTTAAAGAAGACTGAAGGCAGAATATATTTTTTGTTTTAAATACATTTCTTTTAAATTAATTCTAGAATGTTTCCATGTGTTAATGTGATATTTATAAAGATTAAGAAAATACTAAGTGGTTAGGAGGCTTATGTTTAAATTGCACCCTTACTTAAAATGTTATCAAATATTATTTTATGAAGAAAAAAGTTTTTTTTATTTGCTAGAGTTGTTTGCTAAAAAAGGTGAACTTCAGAGCAAAAGTTGGAACTGTGATAATAACATCTGAATATTAGACCACTTGAAATTCTAGGAGGAAATAATTGAGTAATTTAGTTTACTTTTCTTTCATATTCTGGATTTCTCCAAAACTTTATTCAGAAAAATTGGCAGAGTTAATTTTTAAAAAATATATTGAAAATTAAAGCCTCTGAGAATACATAGCATTGTATAATATATGTATAGTAATATACACATATACACATAAACACAAACAAAATTAAGAGAACCAGAGTCAGATGGTAGTTAAAACAGTAAAATCAGATTTTATTCAGGAACTATTGCAACAGGGAAAAAGAGGCCCAAGTATAGAACTGGGCTCAATTCCGAATACAACAGGAAAAGTGGAGATTTATAGTCAAGGAGCAGGGTAGCAGTGCAGTGGGGATTGAGTGGATGGAAAATTACTAAGAGGAAACATCTGGGGTTGGGAAGATTCTGGTTAAATAGACTTTAACAGGATTCTTTCTGAAGGTAGGCTAGGCTGATCACATATCACCTGGGGGATAATGGGGGATGAGAAATTTGATCACGTAACAGGGTGATCAGATATTGATGGTGGGGGATTCTTGCTGAAATTTAGAGATGCAGGTATGGCAAGGACAGAGCCTAGTTGAGAACTGGGTTCAGGAACCTCACTAAAGTTTGGATAAGGAGAGAATCTTTGTCAATATAAGCAAAAAGACAATTGTACTATTTTTTTGTTTTCTGTTATTTGCTTGCTTACAGGTTTTATTGCTCACCAGTCCTACACATTCTGTAATCTTTATTTTATTTTATTTGGTATCGTTAATGTACAATCACATGAACAACATTATGGTTACTAGACCCCCTATTATCAAGTCCTCCCCACCTACCCCACTATAGTCACTGTCCATCACAATGCTGTAATCTTATTGTTTTACTGAATAACTCAATGTCTTCAATGAACCATTTTCTTTTATCATCCATTCTAAGTGCTCTAAAAAAAATTCCTCTTCATATCATCTCTCTTTACCTTTAATCCTTTTCTGTCTTGCAAATGAATATTTACTTACTGAAATCTGAATCTAATGTCAGCATCGTCCGGATACTTTCAGATATTTCTGGGCATAATTATATAATTTCTGTTTGCTGTCAGTAATTTATTGCATATGACCCTAGTTTACACTTTGAATTACTTGAAAAAGTCCTTTAAAACATTCCCGAAGGGCATACAAAAGGCATGAACAAATGGAAAAGCATATTTCCTAGAATAGGAAGACTCAATATCATAAAATTATAGGAACTTAACATTCTTCAGATTATTTTATGAATTTAACGACATTTCAAGAAAAGTCTAACCAATCATTTTTCTTTTGGTGGGATAGAAACAGAGCAAGCTGATTTTAAGGAAAAATAAGGGAAAATAAGTAAAAATATAAAGGAAAACTGTAAAGAGAAATGAGAGGGGACAACCAACTGAATGCTAAAACATATTAGCAAATGTCAATAATTAAAAAAAATGTAGTATTGATGAACAAAGAGGTAGGCTCTTCAGGGGAATAGGTGAGAAAGTCCAGACATACTAAATTCAAGACTTTAGTATATTATACAGGATGTATTTCTTTTTTTTTTATAGTTTATTTTGGTATCATTAATCTACAATTACATGTGCAATATTATGGTAATTAAACTACCCCCTTCATCAAGTCCCCTCCACCAACCCCATTACATCACTTTCCATCAGCGTAGTGCGATGCTATAGAGTCACTACTTGTCTTCTCTGAGTTGTACAGCCCTCTCCGTGCCCCCCCAGCATTATTTCTGCTAATCGTAATGCCCCTTTTTCCCCCTTGTCCCTTGCTTCCCACCCATCCTCCCCAATCCCTTTCCCTTTGGTAACTATTACTCTGTTCTTGGGTTCTGTGAGTCTGCTGCTGTTTTGTTCCTTCAGTTTTTTCTTTGTTCCTATACACCACAGATGAGTGAAATCATTTGATACTTGTCTTGCTCCGCCTGGCTTTTTTCACTGAGCGTAATACCCTCTAGAGCTCCATCCATGTTGTTGCAAATGGTAGGATTTGTTTTCTTCTTATGGCTGAATAATATTCCATTGTGCATATGTACCATTAATCTACTGATGGACAATTAGGTTGCTTCCATTTCTTGGCTATTGTAAATAGTGCTGTGATAAACATAGGAGTGCACATGTCTTTTTCAAACTGGGTTGCTGCATTCTTAGGGTAAGTTCCTTGGAATGGAATCCTGGGACAAATGGTATTTCTATTTTGAGTTTTTTGAGGAATCTCCATACTGCTTTCCACAGTGGTTGAACTAGCTTACATTCCTGCCAGCAGTGTTGGAGGGTTCCCTTTTCTCCACATCCTCGCCAACATTTGTTGTTGTTTGTCTTTTGTATGTTGGCCATCCTAACTGGTGTGAGGTGATATCTCATTATGGTTTTAATTTGCATTTCTCTGATAATTAGCGATGTGGAGCATCTTTTCATGTGCCTGTTGGCCATCTGAATTTCTTCTTTGGAGAAGTTCTGTTAGCTCCTCTGCCCATGTTTTAATTGGCTGGTTTGCTTTTTGTTTGTTGAGGTGTGTGAGCTCTTTATATAATTTGGATGTCAACCCCTTATCAGATATGTAATTCATGAATATATTCTCCCACACTGGAAGATGTCTTTTATTCTATTGATGGTGTCCTTTGCTGTACAGAAGCTTTTTAGTTTGATATAGTCCTACTTGTTCATTTTTGCTTTTGTTTCCCTTGCCTGAGGAGATATGTTCATGAAGAAGTCGCTCATGTTTATGTCTAAGAGATTTTTGCCTATGTTTTTTTCTAAGAGTTTTATGGTTTCATGACTTACATTCAGGTCTTTGATCCATTTTGAGTTGACTTTTGTGGATGGGGTTAAACAGTAGTCCAGTTTCCTTCTCTTACATGTAGCTGTCCAGTTTTGCCAACACCAGCTGCTGAAGAGGCTGTCATCTCCCCACTGTATATCCAAGGCTCCTTTATCAAATATTAATTGACTGTATATGTTTGGGTTAATGTTTGGATTTTCTATTCTGTTCCACTGGTCTGTGGGTCTGTTTTTGTGCCTGTCCCATATTGTCTTGATTACTGTGGCTTTATAGTAGAGCTTGAAGTCAGGGAGCGTAATTCCCCCCGTTTTATTACTCCTTCTCAGGATTGCTTTGGCTATTCGGGGTCTTTTGTGGTTCCATATGAATTTTAGAATTATTTGTTCCAGTTCATTGAAGAAAGCTGTTGGTATTTTTATAGGGATTGCGTTGAATCTGTAGATTGCTTTAGGTAGTATAGCCATTTTGACAATATTTATTCTACCTATCCAAGAGCATGGGATGAATTTCCATTTGTTAGTGTCCTCTTTAATTTCTGTTGGGGGTGTCTTGTAGTTTTCAGGGTATAGGTCTTTCACTTCCTTCGTTAGGTTTATTCCTAGGTATTTTATTGTTTTTGATGATTGTGAATGGAATTGTTTTTCTGATTTCTCTTTCTGTTAGTTCATCTTTAGTGTATAGGAAAGCAACAGATTTCTGTGTGTTAATTTTGTATTCTGCAACTTTACTAAATTCAGATATTAGATCTAGTAGTTTTGGAATGGATTCTTTAGGGTTTTTTGTTTACAACATCATGTCATCTGCACACAGGCACAGTTTGACTTCTTCCTTACCAATCTGGATGCCTTTTAGTTCTTTGTGTTTTCTGATTCGTGTGCCTGGAACCTTTTACTATTCATTGTGTTGTCTGATATCTGTGGTTAGGACCTCTAGAACTATGTTGAATAAAAATGGGGAGAGTGGGCATCCTTGTCTTGTTCCCGATCTTAAAGGAAAAGCTTTCAGCCTCTCGCTCTTAAGTATAATGTTGGCTGTGGGTTTGTCATATACCGTTTTTATTATGTTGAGGTACTTGCCCTCGATACCGATTTTGTTGAAAGCTTTTATCATGAATGGATGTTGAATTTTGTGGAATGCTTTTTCAGCCTCTATGGAGATGATCATGTGTTTTTTGTCCTTTGTTTTTTTGATGTGGTGGATCATGTTGATGGATTTTCAAATGTTGTACCATCCTTGCATCCCTAGGATGAATCCCACTTGATCATGGTGTATGATCCTCTTGATGTATTTTTGAATTCGGTTTGCTAATATTTTGAGTATTTCTGCATCTACGTTCATCAGGGATATTGGTCTGTAATTTTCTTTTTTGGTGATGTCTTTGCCCGGTTTTGGTATTAGAGTGATGCTGGCTTCATAGAATCAGTTTGGAAGTATTCCCTCCTGTTCTATTTTTTGAAAAACTTTGAGGAGAATGTGTGTTATTTCTTCTCTACATGTCTGGTAGAATTCAGCCGTGAATCCATCTGTTCCGGGGGTTTTGTTCTTGGGTAGTTTTTTGATTACTGATTCAATTTCGTTGCTGGTGATTGGTCTGTTCAGTGTTTCTGTTTCTTGTTTGGTCAGTTTTGGAAGGTTGTATTTTTCTAAGAAGTTGTCTATTTCTTCTGGGTATTCCAGCTTGTTAGCATATAGATTCTCATCATATTGTCTTATAATTCTTTGTATTTCTGTGGGATCTGTCATTATTTTTCCTTTCTCATTTCTTATTGTGTTTATGTGTGTAGATTCTCTTTTTCTCTTAATGAGTCTGGCTAGGGGTTTATCTATTTTGTTTATTTTTTCAAAGAACCAGCTCTTGGTTTCATTGATTTTTTTCTATTGTTTTATTCTTCTCAATTTTATTTATTTCTTCTCTGATCTTTATTATGTCCCTCCTCCTGGTGACTTTAGGTCTCATTTGTTCTTCTTTTTCTAATTTCAGTAATTGTGTCTTTAGATTATTCATTTGGGAATGTTCTTCCTTCTTTAAATAGGCCTGGATCACAATATACTTTCCTCTTAGAACTGCCTTTGCTGCGTCCCACAGGGGTTGTGGCTTTGTGTTGTTGTTGTCATTAGTCTCCATATATTCTTTGATTTCTGTTTTGATTTGGTCATTAACCCATTGATTCATTAGGAGAATGTTGTTAAGTCTCCATGTATTTGTGAGCCTTTTTGATTTCTTTCTAAAATTTATTTCTAGTTTTATGCCTTTGTGATCTGAGAAGTTGGTTGGTAGAATTTCAATCTTTTTGACTTTGCTGAGGTTCTTTTTGTGGCCTGGTATGTGGTGTATTCTGGAAAATGTTCCATGTGCACTTGAGAAGAATATATCCTGGTGCTTTTGGGTGTAGAGTTCTGTAGATGTCTGTTAGGTTCATTTGTTCTAGTGTGTTGTTCAGTGTCTCTGTGTCTTTATTTATTTTCTGTCTGGTTGATCTGTCCTTTGGAGTGAGTGGTGTGTTGAAGTCACCTAAAATGAGTGCATTGCTATCTATTTTCCTCCTGTAATTCTGTTAGTATTTGTTTTACATATGCCGGCACTCCCATATTGGGTGCATATATATTTATAATGGTTATATCCACTTGTTTGATTGACCCCTTTATCATTATGTAATGTCGTTCTTTATTTCTTGCTACTTTCTTCGTTTTGAAGTCTATTTTGCCTGGTACAAGTACTGCAACACTGCTTTTTTGTCCTTGTTGTTTGCATGAAATATCTTTTTCCATCCGTTCACTTTTAGTCTGTGTATATCTTTGGGTTGAGGTGGGTTTCTTGTAGGCAGCATATAGATGGGTCTTGTATTTTTCTCTATTTAGTGACTCTGTGTCTTTTGATTGGTGCATTCAGTCCATTTACATTTAGTGTGATTATCGATAGATATGTACTTATTGCCGTTACTGGCTTTAGATTCATGGTTACCAAAGGTTCCAGGGTTGCTTCTTTATTATCTAACAATCTAACTTAACTTTCTTGTTAAGTTATTGTAAACACTGTCTGATGTTTCTTTATTTCTCTCCCTTCTTATTCTTCCTCCTCCATTCTTTATATACTAGGTGTTTTATTCTTTGCCTTTAGTTAGTATTTGGATCGTCTGCTTTCTTTGCTATGAATTTATTTTCTCTGGTGACATCTTTTTAGCCTTAGGGGTGCTTCCCTCTAGAGCAGTTCCTTTAAGATGTCCTGTAGAGGTCGTTTATGGGTGGCACATTCCATCAGCTTTCGCTTGTCTGGGAATTGTTTAATCCCTACCTGAAATTTAAATGATAATTGTGCTGGATACAGTGTTCTTGTTTCAAGGCCCTTCTGTTTCATTGCGTTAAATATATCATGCCTTTCTCTTCTAGCCTGTAAGGTTTCTGTTGAGAAATCTGATGTTAGTCTGGTGGGTTTTCCTTTGAAGGTGATATTTTTTCTCTCTCTAGCTGCCTTAAATTCTCTGTCCTTATCTTTGATATTTGCTATTTTAATTATTATGTGTCTTGGTGTTGTCTTCCTTGCGTCCCTTGAGTTGGGAGTTCTGTGGGCTTCCATGGACTGCGAGACTATTTCCTTCCCCAGCATGGGGACGTTTTCAGCAATTATTTCTTCAAAGACACTTTCGTTCCCTTTTTCTCTCTATTCTTCCTTTCGTACTCCTATAATGCAAGTATTGTTCCATTTAGATTGGTCACACAGTTCTCTTAATATTCTTTCATTCCTAGAGATCCTTTTGTCTCTCTCTGCCACAGCTTCTCTGTTTTCGTGTTCTCTGATTTCTATTCCATTAACAGTCTCTTGCATCTCGTCCAGTCTGCTGCTAAGCCTGTCGATGGCTTGTCTCATTTCTCCATTGTCTTTCCTCACCTCCCTCACTTCCTCCCTCAGCTCTTGCATATTTCTTTGTAGATCCATCGGCATGGTTATGACTTTTATTCTGAATTCTTTTTCAGGAGATTTTGCATTTCCATCCCTCAGGTTCCCTCTTTGGTGTTGTCTGGCTTTTGGTGAGCTTTGTCTGTACCATATTCCTCTGTCTTTTCATGGTGATAGAAGTGGTCGCTGGTAGGTGCCACGTATGGCAGCTGGGCTCTTTAAAACTTAAAAAAAAAAGTAAGGAAGAGAAAGAAAAGAAAAAAGAAAGAAAGAAAAGAAAAGAAAGGAAAAAAAAACGCTCACCGGGAGTAGATTCTGTAAGGATGCTCTAGGTGGCACTGTTGCTACACTATTCCGCAGCCGTGGCTGCGCTCCAGGGCCAGTTGTAGCTCTGGCCGGGGCGGGAATGAATGGGAGGCTTTTGTTATCTGTGTGAAATCTCAGTGCGGCTACTTTTTCCCACTCGCCAGCTAAGGGGTCTGAAATTCCTCAGGACTCCCAGCCTGCTGGGCTGAGTGTGGTAGGACGATTGTGTTCCTCCGTTGGACCCCTTCCTCTTTTAGATTGCCAAAAAAAGCGCGCGGTTTTCTTTTGTCTCAGGGAGCCTGCTGCAAGGACCTGGGCGCATTCCCAGCTCTAAACATGCACCTTCTGCCTCTCCAATATCTGATACACCATGCTATGTGTGTCAGTGCTTCTGGCGCAGATCACCAGGGATGGTTATTTCATGGGCCTATACTTCTACTCCCTCCCGGCTCTGAGTCCTTTTCTCCTGCTGTTGCGCTGGGGTGTGGGAGTGCTCAGGTCCCACCGGGATGTGGCTCTGTATCTTACCTGCCTCGCGGGGTGCCGAGTCCTCTCAGGTGCAGATGGAGGCTGTGGGCTGTCCTGTATATTCTGGTCTCTTTTAGGAATAGTTGTATTTGCTCCATTTTCATAGATATATATGGTTTGGAGAGGAGATTTCTGCCGCCCTGCTCATGCTGCCATCTTCCTGGAAC